>JAPZLL010000006.1:0-205231 GCA_036250225.1 Cercophora sp. LCS_1 | reverse complement strand
TGGTCCTTTCGCACACAAATAACCCTTGTTTTTTTGCCCACCCCCCCCCCCCCCCCCAAAAAAAAAGAAAAAAAAAAAGAAAGAAAGACATAAATCCCTATTTAACAGACATAAATTACTCTTTAAAAAGCCCGGAGCTATAATAAACATAAAGATTGAGATACTAAAAAGGCAGTGCCTCCAGTGTGGGCATGTGTGTCAATATGTCTACATATACGTGGGTTCGTGTTACCTTATGCGAGGATATGAAGGAAAGCAAAATGGGATGTGCCAAAAACGGCTGTCCTTGGTAAATAGATAGCACTTCGACTACCTGGTGTATGTCGTTTATTCCGCTAGGGACAAGGACGACAGTCCATTCGAGTACGGTTCTCAGCATTTCAGAGTATCGTCGCCCCGCGCTCTAGACATATTCTGCCCTGATGCCACGTTGAAACGCCACTTGCAGTCCGGTAACGGATGCCGAAACCCCTTTTTTTTTTTCAGAATGGATGAGACTCCCAGGGCTAATTAATACACAGGAAGAGGACTGAGCCTAGCCCGTCTGTTACGTCGGGCCACCTTCTTAAGCCTTTCCAGCCAGTACGCCACCTCACCAGGTTTCCACTGATATTCCTCAAACTTCTACCCTGCCCTCTCCTGAAGACGTAAAAAACCCTCCACATCGCTGAAGCTACATGTCAGCACGTTCCATTACACTGGAATAACAGCCAACCAAGTCTCTCGACTTACTGCTGGGCGACAACGGTAAACACATCGCCCGAGCTTTCATCGTCACAAAGAACTCGGACACACTCGGTGTACCATGTTGGAATAATAGAATAACCAAAGTCGATGAACACGATGTTGTCGACTATTGAAACGTCACCAGGCAAGCCATTGACGACAAGTCGAAGCCATCATCACGGTGGCGCGTGCATCCAGCCTCAGGCTCCGGAGCATGATCTCGACACGACACTCCCCCCAGAGTGCCCCATGGATACGATGATGATGACAACGCTCCGGTCGGCCTTCTACGTCTCTTTGCAGAGATAGGCGATGCTTGCATCCGTAAAACACTAGGGGATTGAGACGTAGTAGTCGTGATATGACTTGGGTTGGATCAGCTAAGATGGGATTCGTTAGACGTGGGGGTTCGCGTGAAGATGTGAAATGAGGATGGTTGACTGAACTCACCAAGATTTTCAGCTTTTCGCACAGATTTCTGGCCTCTGATTGAAGATTCGATGCCGTGGGCCCTGCTGGTGGCGTTGTGCTCTGCCGTTCAGACATGATGTTGCGCTTTTCCTTATGTAGTTATCAACGAAGGGTCAGGATTTTGATGAGAGAAAGTTGGAAGACGAAATGGCCGATTTCCAGCTCCGTATTGAGAATTTATACCCTGCGGGTAAGTTGGAATGAGGTTGAACAGATGCCGCAAGAAAAAGTCAAAAACGCCATTAGCACTAGGCCGGAGGTGAGCCGGATATGTTCTCGGCTACCAGAGAACCCAGGACCGTATGTGTGAATCTGCAAACAATCAAGATCGGTCCCGGCTTTGGATATCCGCCAGTGGGACTCAGCACCCTGTGAAATGTGGGCCTGATTTGTGCGACCTTCGCTGAACACTCGAAAAGAATCATAACGAACGACTCCAACTCCTGAAATGACCCTCAATGGGAAATTGTCGTACATGGCCGAGAGTTGACGGCAACAGCTTGTTCAATTGCGTGCGTACCGCCCTGCTTACGGTATTGGACGGTAATCGTGATACAGAGGGGTCGGTTGTGCGTGGAGGAATGCCAAGGCTAGGTAGCAATGTGAAGAAAAATCTACAGCCCTCTTGGAGTTGTGCAATAGGTACAATGCGAAACGTTGCTGGGATATTGTTGCAACCTCATGGCGGAATGCCCTGCATGCAGTCAGCCGAATTGCTACGGCACAGCGTGAAACGAGGGGGATCGGGACAGGTGTGTCGATTGGTCCCTGTTACACGCGGTTCGCCGCGCCACCTTTTCGTTCCTACTTTACCAGCGCCAAGTGCTCACAGGCCTAGAGCGAGCAAAAAATCTCTTTCTCTCTTCACCTTTAGTATTGAACAGCGTGTTACAAGGTGATTGCGCCGTTCGAACCATCGGCCAGGGGGCGCCGCAACAGATCCTGTCTTTTTCATTTCCTCGCCACACATACGCCTGCTCCCCAAAAGGCCCTTGGTTAGGGGGCTTTCGCGCTCAACAATGTCAAAGCGTTGTGCAAACCCCGATTGCTTCAACCTCGAACCAAAGGAGCTTGATGCAAACAACGATATATCCGGCACAGGGGTAAGTCCGATTCTGCTTCTTCTTTCCCGTGTCGACCCTGACCAAAGCGCTCGCCTCAGGTGTTGATCGCATTCGTGGGAACTGGCTACCTGATCTTGCTCATACTTGTATGCGACTACGTCCTCGCTTACGACCCTTATTCTCGACATCTTTCATCGTCATCGCCTTCGCGCCCCAACCCCATCGATGTCAAACTCATCGGATGTATCCGCTCGCTTGGGCGCAAAACTGTCAGCCGACTGCCTTTCGCGAAAGCCATCTTCCCCGATCGAGTCGTACTATCCAACATGTTCAGCGAGGTCAGTGGTGAACGTTCCGCCAGAGCTATGATTACCAAAAACTCATTTGTATCCAGATTATCTTGCATCTCTGTGATATCCAGCTCCTGACCGGCTTGGCCATTCTCATCAGCGGTTTCATCGTTCTGAACTGCGGCTTATCGTCATACCACTGGCAGATTATCGTCTATCTGGCTTGGTTCTCAGCTGTGACACATCTTCCGGCCCTCACCGCCATTCGAGAACATCTTGTGGAGAACCCTTGGAAAAGAAATGTCCGATATTTCCTGAGTCTGGCCAACATGGCCTTGCTTGCTTCAGCTCTTACCCCGACGGCTTATTTTTCCTGGCGAGGAGAATATGAAAGGGACATGTTTAAGGTGCGACCCGAGACGGTCGGCAACGTCCGATCCTTTGACCTCTCCGAAATCCAGGCAATCCCCGCAGTTTGCTTCTACGACCAGCGTTCTGCCCTTCACATCTGGGCAGCGGTGTACTGCATTCCGTTCACGTCCTCCAGAAAAACGTGCAGCCCAGACTTGTACTCCAGTTTCGTCGCGAACGGCGCCCTTCAAGCAACGGCGTTTTCTCTTTTCCTCTTGGTGTTTAGCTTCGTGACCCACACAGTGAAGCTTTTCCCTGTGTTATCTAACTTTGTATACTGTTGGACTCGCAAGCCATTGAGCGAATGGGCACAACGACAACTTGGCAAACTGTCAGGTGCGAGCGGGCTATCACCAGCCCCTGGAGGCGGGGGTCTCCGATTCAAGCTACTTGTTCGGCCACTATTGGCATTTTTCTATTCGATTCGTCTTCACGCCGACCTGTGGAACTCAATGTTGTCAGATGTATGTATCTCTTGCAACGCAAGACGTGACTGAGAGAGAACTGACATCCGCAGATTTACTGGCTGCTGTCCACCTTGCTCTGGGGAACAGTCAAACTTCTCGCCGCACGCAGCACCCAGGATCGTCGCGTTCTCGAAGAAGAAACGGAATGGACCTTTGGCCAGATCTTACCGGTTCTCCTGCTGGCTACACCATTGTTTAGCATTGCCGGGGCATTCTTTTCACGTTCGGCACAAACCACGAAACACACCTGTCCAGGCCAAGCACCCGAGTCACCCCCGCCGCTTCCGCCACGCATTTCTGCATCCCAAACACCTGTCCCAAGTGGGATTCCAAAAGCCCAGGAGCTTTTCAGCGCAGGCTACTACGGAAAATTGACGTGCGTCGGCCCGACAGCCGTTGCGCTCTGCGGCACAATCTTTGCCGTCACATGTGCCATGTTTGGGTCTGTCTTCAACTTTGGGTTCGATTTTGAACCGATGTTCACCCTTTACGAGGCTTGGATGCAGGCCCCGGCAACGCTGTACATGGTGTTGTCTCTTGTGCCTGCATGTGCCAGCGCTATGCTTCTGGGTATGTGTTTGGACGATTTGATGGCACCAAGGAAAATCAAGGGCAGGCGATGGCGGCAGGTAGCAATTTTCTTACTCGCTGGCGGGATCCAGTTCACCTATCAAGCGCCGAGCCTGTTCAGTTTCACGATAGTTTCTACGGACGTGGGGAATAGAAGTGTTCCTTCATCTCTGATTTTTCTTTTTGTAATGCCCTTTATCATGTATATATCCTACGCATTTGGCTGCATTGTTATCGCGCCATTCAAGTCATGAGACTTGAAGAATCAGGCAGTATCTCCATATTGCGAGGGCAGTTTGACCTTGTTATAACACTCACTCCTCATCCTCAAACTCAACCTCCGGCTCGGGCGTAAAAATGCTCGTCTCAATGAGCAGCGGACCTCCACCAAGTCCCGTGCAGGTCATAGTCTCTGTCACCTCTTCCGGACAATGCAGGTCAAACTCCCCGTAGCCATACACGAACCGGGGCCTGTTGTTGTCAGCATGAACCAACCTTCAGCACTTCTCTCTTCAGCTCACCGAGTCGGATCTGCCTGATGATCCGTCTCACAGCTCCACGTCTTATTGAAGGTAACCCATGCGAAGTCAATGTTAACCTGGAGATAAACCTGTAGTGCGGGATCCCCGGGTGTGCCATCCATGGTGCAAACGGTGTTGAACTGAATAGGACAGTTGAGCGTCTCTGTCGCATTGGTCAAGGTATTGGTAACGGTGAAGAGGACCTGTCCCGGGACGTACGTGTCGTCGCTGTAGGTGGCGCTAACTGACTCGACGGACCATTTTGGGATTGGGCAGTCTCGTTTCTCGAGTCGGGTTGTCAAGCATGGGGTGAAGATGTTGGCCAAGGCCAAGGCGAGGGCGAGACGTGTCAATCCCATTGTAGTGCGTTTCTTGGCTGAAGTTCCAGGTGAGTCACAGCATAGAATGAACATCAAGCCTCCGTCGACAACAAACACAAGTAGAACCGGGTACAGGTGGGGAAAACCGTCCGTGTCGTCATCTAAACGTAGACGAGCCTGGATGGCGGCTAATAAGCCTTATCAGCAATTAATTCAGCGGGATGAACCGATGGTCCTCTTCCCATTACCCGGTCCAACTACTAAGCACTGAGCTGACTCAAGGCCGGGTTTACTCCTTTTTATGCTCTAGAACAACATTATAGTCACAAGGGTACCCCCACGTGAATCTCGAATCGCGGGTCCTCTGTCGTCCGTTAAACTTGGACACACAGTATAGAAATTCCCTGAAGGGCTTGATCGACCATTTTTTTCACTAGATGCAAGCCAACAAGTCACCGTGACATTGAAAGGGTGGAGCTGACATGGATGTGACGACGGAGAACCGTCTGAACGCAACACCTTTCCATAGTCCCCTCCTAAAATCGAACAAGACGAAATAAGATGAAAGTGATTCATCCCGACCCATGTCAACAGCCAATCTCAATTCAAAAATCTCACCCAAAGTCTATCAAGTTCAAGGTCGCGGGTTGCGCGCCAGATGTGGAGATGGCCCACAACAACCCCCCAACAGCTTGGCCCCTTCTCCACCAAGTTTACCCAACCGTTCCCACATCGAATCAACTCCTTGTGGTGTAGTTGGCTATCACGTTCGGCTGTAATCGTTAAACATTGTATACCGAAAGGTCACCGGCTCGATTCCGGTCGAGGAGACTTCTTTTTGCTCCCTGGAACGCCCCCAATTCTCCTTTCGCCAATCCAAACCACAAGTCAAACGCATGGTGAGAAAGGGTGTCTTTTTTTTTTGCGCAGCAGTCGCCAGCTGCCAATGTCATTGTAACAACAGGGTTAGGGTCCGCCGGTTTGAACCTTCCCCGCTTCTCAGCTTTCAGCTCATCAACACTCACGCACTCCATCTCATTCTCATCCAAACTCCCGTCATCTCAAACTCGGCCCTCACTCCCAATATGGCCGATATATCTCACCGTGTCTCCATCCGATGGCTGCCCTCACCAGCATCGGAGCCAACTTCGACCATAGTTTTGACCTCCCCTGAGCGTCGCTTCGTCGACGTCCGCCTCCTCCTCAACGCCCAATCCTCGCCTAACGGGACGTATACCCCTGCTGCGCTCGACTGGGCTATTGCCGGGTCCTCAGACTCCACCGAGCTCAAGACGCCAGACGGTGCAGCGTACTCGCATTGCAAATGGACGCATTGGATCAGCTCGCGCGCTGCGTCCGTCGATGGGGTGGCTGATGAAGGGGATAACCACCCCCAAGCTGATGGGACGATACTCGAGAAGGGACGGATGTTGAATCCTGCGACAGGAGAGTTGGGGGACTATGAGGAGGTTTGGAAGTCCGAAGACGTGGAGGCCGTCCATGGGGTTGGTTGTTTGGTGTTAAAGTTGGAGAAGGACGGGCGGAGGGGGCTGGCGGTGAGGCTGGGCAAGTATATACAGGCTATTGTGAGGACTGGGAGTGGGGAGGGTGATGTTACGGTTGAGAGATTGGTTTGGGATGGTGGGGAGTGGGTGAAGAAGGTGAGGATTGGACAGGCCGAGGTACCCACGGATTGGGTGGGTTATCTTGGTGGTGAGGCGGTGGTGGACGACGAGGTCAAGGTTGGAGGAGATGTTTGGAAAGTTGTTGAAAAGAGTTGATCATCTTTGGCCCTCTCAAGGCTGGGAAGAAAAAAAAAGGTCAACATTCTGGCCACGCCATGGGCCAAGACAGGTAAAATAAAACTGGCGATTTGTAGTGAGAAGTTCCTACAATGCAGTCTAGCCTATCCCACAAATACGAATACAACCAACAAAGCTCACACCAGTACAAAGTCCTCCAAAACGACACCACGCTGTTTCAGCGCGTTGGGGAGCAGTCTAGGATCAGAGTTGATGACCCTTCCTGTATTCTCGTCACGAAAGCTCGAGAAAAAATAAGGATCGTCTTGTGTCCTGTCCCTCGGGATGGCCACCCAGTTCGGATCCAGCGACCCGAGCCGTGGATCTTCAGTTTGCATGATCTCTGCCAAAGAAGTGTCTGTGTAAGTCGGCGAGTAGAAGCCACCCCTGAAGATCATCTGGAGACGCCAGTTGCCGGGAAGGGGACCGAGGAGACTCTCGCCGTCCATCAAGCCAGGCACAAAGCAGACGCCCACAACGCGAAACTTATCCTCGGTTTCATTTACAGGGCGGATCAGCAACGGCAGATCGCAGCCCAAGATGACGCACACAACATCCCCTGCAAAAATATCAGTTCCTTTTCTCCCCCAAGGTACCTAGACAGACAGACAGGGCGGAAGGAAATCAAATCACGTATGTATTGGCACACTCACCTTCTTCAACGCCCTTACCCGAGACACCAAAGTACCCTTGCTTCGTTGTAAAGAATACTGCTCCCGTGGCCACGCCGTTGCGGAGATACTTTTCTATCTGGCCGCGCCGATCTGCCCCAGCCCCTGGCCTTGCCCCTGCCCCTGAGGATAGCAAGGCAAGGTAATCCTCACGAATCGTAGCCAATGCCGGCCAGGACACGGCCCGGGGAAACCGGTCCCGCAGGCAGCCCTGAAACACGGCCTCAAGAAAGGCGTCTAGCATGGAAACGGAACCACCACCGGGCGGGTAGTGCTCCCCGCTCAGAAGGCCCTCTGGCTCCCAGGAACGGACGACATCCAAGATCTGGCTACTAGAGGTTCCCTGGGCGATATCGCCGACCGATTTCACATGGGCACATCTGACGCCGGCCACCTGGAGTGCACCGGCCGACGGGACTGAGTATTGCGCGCAGGACGGGCCGGATGCCAGCCGGGAATGTCCCGTGCGCAGACCGAACAGTACCGTCTCGAGTCCATGCTCCCAGCTAGGCACCCAGGACGGAGCTTCGGGGAGGCGTTGACCGGCTGTTGTTGTGCCGCAGAACTGGAGCAGCTCGAGGCGATGGGTGAGCTGTAGATGAGCAAGAGACACGTCGGTGAGGACGCGGGATGCGGGCATGTTGTACCTGGGCTCGATTAAGCTTGCGAGCGCGGGGGAAGCCAAGCTCAGCACACCGTAAATCTTGTCGTGCGGCACCTGGCACCTTCTCCGTCGGACAACGTTCAGCAGCCTGGGGAGGGATCGCATGGCTGGGGGAGGGATCCCGGGGACCTGGGGATCCAGAATCGACTGGATGTGCCCCGGTGTACTTTGCTTGGCCCGGAGAATCCCGATTGCCTTTCGGAGGTCCAGCCAGGGTAGAGATGAGCCGCCACAGTGGACGACGGCAAAGCGGTTCGCGAGGGCGACTTCTTGGAGAACCCATACCCGGCTGAACCAGGCTCGACGGAACAGGGATTCGATAGCGGACCACGTCTTGCCGTCAAAGATACGATGAGGCAAGGTGTGAAAGGGGTGATACCAGTCAGGCTCCGACGCTCCGGGGGTGGCGCAGAGACTGTTGTCGATGGTGAGTTCGACCTGGCTTGCCAGGATCTGGAGCGCCGCGAGTGCGTGTGCGCTATCATCCCCTTCTGGACCCAGCCAGACCACGACTCTCTGAGCCAGGGAGTAGATGAGGCCCATCCGCTTCACCTGGAGGTTCCGTTCTTCCTCGTCCCCCTGGTTGATGCAGATGGCGTCTATCCACAACACCCTGGGCATTTTCTCGTACCGGAGTTGCTTGAGAGCGCTGACCAGGTTGCCGCCGAGCTGTATCTCGGCAGCTACGGAACTCGTAGGCACGAGAGCATTAGAAGGAAGCAGCCCCGATGCCCAAGTATAGGACAAGGCTTCGTAGTGGGGCTCATAGCAGGGTCCAGGAAGGCAGTCTTGGGCGTGTACTTCGTATCGGGCACGATCAAACCCGGGAACTGGGTGCTCCCACGAGGTCGGAATCACTTCCGTGCCGCTGCGGCTGAAGATGTACCGGCCATCAAGGGTTTCCTTGACAACATAGCCTTCTGGAAGGGTCTCCTGTAGCTGTGCTAGGGTATCCCGGGCCTGTCGTCCCACCTGCTGTTGCGGCGGTCGCTGCAGGGAAGCGTGAAATATGCTCATACAAACCGGATCGTCTCCGCTACCAGGCGCCAGCCGAACGAGCCGAATCTCCTTCGACTGGGTGTCGAGCGCACGGTATGTGTACGGAGCCATGAGGGCGATTGTGATGGACGGCGAGAGATGGGTGGGGGAATAGCAACCGCGCTCTCCAGTGCGAGCAGCGCCAGTAAAATAGCAATGAAGAATGAAGGGCGTACGGGGTGTTTTGCAGAAAGTCTGCATTGATGCCCAAAGGCTGTCCTTCGACTTATTACACGTCCTCGTAGTCTGGTGTGTTCACACTGCCCGCTACCTATTGGCTGTGAGTTGGTCCTATCAATCTGCTGGATTTGGCTGTTCACAGTGGGCGCATCATCCCAGGGTTCAGTCTCTTGCTTGTGTCCCCCCAGCGTCTGTGTGGGCTGGAGCTGGGATGCGTTGGTAGGCTCTGAAGGTCCCATCAACACCACAGCCTGCGCACCCCCCACGCATGCATCGGTCGGATAATTGGCTCTTCCAACGATAGGCAGTTGGAGCCTGGCATTTCTGCTGCCTACCTAGTATCTAGGCAGCTGCTGCATTGGACACGCACATGTCAGAATGTCGCAATACCTACAGTCGGGTGACTTGCTGATCCCGAAATTGTTAGGAGTTGCCGTAGACATCGGCCACTGCAGTCGACTCGCGTTGCCAGTCGGCCAAGTCGTCCTGGGTGATGCATAGAGCATCGATCCAGATGTATTGGATACCAACGTCCCCGGTGACGTCGATTGCATCGCGGAGCGTCAAGGGCAGGCCGTTGTAAGCAATCCGAGCTTTTCTTGCCGCAAGAGTGCTAACAGTGGCCATAGCCCGTTGAGGGCAGCCCCAGCAGTAGCCCAGACAGACGTATCGACCCTTCTCGTCCGGCGCCGTCTTATAGAGAAATAGAAATGGCTGATCTCCAGAGACGTCTATGACCCTGGTGGGCAAGTGCTCGTCATGCTTTCCGCACCGTGGGTGGTTCCGCGAGCACTCCTCGAGCCATCGAAATGCAAGGCCGCCAGGCTGCAGAACAGACCGACTGGACTCCGAGATCAGACGCGCAACAGAGCTAGTTCCTCTTGGACATGGATTGCCTTCTCCTGAAAGGAATTCGAAGGGTGGTAGCAAAGGTCGGCTTGCCTGGTCCTTGAACGCAAATTGCGCCTCAATAGCATGCCCAGGTACCGCGAGGAAGACGTCAATGGTTGGTGCTTCCGACGCATCGGATATCAGACCCGCATACTTCAGCCCGGCGACGGCGCCTTGAAGGAGAATGCCGCAAAATGGACACGACGATGCTGAAGAGTTGAGTGAAGGTGTCACTGGTTGCTGTGAGCGGTTGTATAGCTCGGAGCGCGCCGAAGCGGCCAACAGTCGCTGCTCCGCCGCCGCCGAACGAACATTCTGGACGCTCAAATCCCAGCGAGCATTGCATACAGCCATGTCACACACAAAGAAGCCCCTGAGGAAGGCGCGACGAAGTTCCCGCGCTTGAAGGGCGGCGCTTCGCCGGTTTCACCCCACCTTCCGTCGCGACCCGTCGCGAAGCGCCGAAGACGACAGACCCTGGCGCACCCGCAAAACCCCTAACCTGATGTGATTTAGCGTGTCCCTTTCTGTCAGCCGGGCCGTGAACCGCAAACCTAATCCCAGCAGACTTCCAATTCCCCCTGACATCAAAATTCGCATGCGGCTCCGATTCATACTGAGAATCTCCTTCGGAAAGTCAAGCACGTCAAAACGTGTGAGATCAGCCACCCACGATGTCGAGCCATCGCAGGATGATTCCCTATCACCAATACGAATGGGAACAAATGAATCGCATACAGGCTAAAGACGACAAACTCGTCGACTTTGGTTGCCGGGCCAGGCAGCCCCAAACGGTAAGAGGCTTGATGTAAGGGGGGCACCAAAGCGCCACCATCTTGCTTTCCGAGATCGCGTCCTGCATTGCCGCGAGGAGAGTGTAGGATCTGACGATTTGAACCGCCACTTTGGTCCGCTCAGCAATGTTTCGACCAGAGACAGAAAAGGGGAATCGCTCGCATCAATCCGCGTTATTTCGCGCCCATCTTTTGGGCCGTGCCCCCTTGAGATCCACGGAAAACCCAGGCGCGCCTACCCAGCCAATGCAGGGGCGCAATCGCGCGGAAAAGGGTCTTGGTGCGGCATGATCAACGGTGAAGGATGCACATCCCGGGTCTTCTTTTCAGCCCTGGAGCACCAGCAATCAAGATTCGCTTGGCAAGCGAAAGCGGTTTGCATCTCGTCGGCCACCTCTCCGGCCGTCTCCCTTCTGGCCGACAAGCAGTCGGCTCTTGGGTCTGTCTCCTGGCTTCCAGTTCTCTGGGACGGCTTTCATTCGTTCATAGCCGATCTTTGGCTGTCGTTACATTCGTTATTTCTTCCACTCCTGCCGTTCTTCCCTTTCTTGAACTTTGCAGGCCTTCACGAAGTCTTCCTGTCGTGGCGCCGGGTCATAAACGAGGCCGACCGATTGATATCGAATACGACAACCAACAACACGGGTATCGTCCGAAGGCCGGTGACCGATCGCAATGGCGGCCATTACAAATGCCCAAAGAGTCATCCTCGGCCCGCTGACAACAACGTTCACTCGGCCAGCGGCGTGCTCGACAGGAGTCGGCTGGTGCGCAACCTGCAATGTCGTGTGGTATGGCCAGAGCTGCGTACCGACTGGAGTCCAAGACGGCACCGCATGCTGGCCGACAACGTCCCAGGGCGCCCTGCAACCTAGCCCTACACTGAAAGGATGGGGATTCTACTCGCCTGGCGTGCAATGCCCGATGGACTACACATCTGCATGCTCGGCGACAGCGGGAGGCGCAACGGGGTGGTCGATACAGTTCCAGATGGCGCCTGGTGAAACGGCAGTGGGATGCTGTCCGCGGGGCTTCCGGTGCGCAAATCAGAATGGGCAGACTTGCATCTCAATCGCAACGTCGACGACCATCGAAACGGTAGGGTGCACGAGCGGGACGACGGGCACTCTCGCTGTAGCCACGGCCCCCACCACGGTGTCGGAGAAGAGCATTCCGACGCTCAACGTCTACGCGCCCATGATCCATATTGCTTGGCAGGCGTCTGACAGGCCACAGTCGACTTCCACAAGAGCACCGACGACGGTCGGATCAAGTTCGGGCCCGGAGTCATCTGCGGCAAATTCAGCATCAATAAGCAACGGGATCGACTCTTCGGGAGGGAACGTGATATCAGGGACACCGACCGGCACGGCGGGAGCTGGTGGGAAGGTATCAAACGGCGATGGTGCGGGGTCTGGATCTGGGTCAGGTTCCGGGTCCGGATCCTCGGAATCAAACGCCGGTTCCCCAGGACTATCAGGTGGTGCAATCGCCGGGATATCCATCAGCATTGCCCTCGTAATACTAGGTATTCTCATGGCAGCGGTATTCGTCTGGTGGAAGAAGCGTCAGCACGGCGCCGGGCGACAGAACGGAGCGGAGGAGCTGCCCGGGTCAACGACTTGGCCAGCACCCACAATGAACACGGGATCAACAACCGTGTTGCAGTACACAGACAAACCAATGGAGCTTTCCGGTGTGGGAACCCCGCGCTATGAGGTCCCGGGTGTATCTGTCAGTCGACATGAAGCTCCGGGGAGAGACTGGCAACCGCAGGAATTATCAAGTCACGTGTACAAATAAGGCGCGAATAAAGAATCCAGTTGCACAACAACAGAGCGTGAGGCCATGTCCGATTTATTTTGTTTTTCTATCGCGGTAATGGCCGTATTATGGCATGGCTTGGGCAGGCCGCATTTCCGCTTGGCAGCGACGCTTTGTGCCGGGGCGGGAAGTCGGACGAACTTGTGCCTCCACTCCCGTCGGGAGCGGCCCGGGGCCGCCACAACCCGTCCGTTTCAAAACCGGAGCCCAGGGACGACGGATTGCGCCGAAGCATTGAATCAAACTGTTATCTCTTCCGCTTGATGTGCATCATATCCGCACCCGCCAGCCACTTTTTGGTCGGTCGACACCGGAGGGTTTTTGTCGGCCGCCATGCTGTCGAATGCAAGACAACTCGGACTCGGGATATCTCTGGCCTGGCCTAGAAAACAAGATGGACTGGATAAAAGCCAGCACGGAGAGCTCAAATGGCTCACATGAGTCCAACAAAACAGACAGCCAAAACAATCATCACAATCATTCTTGCTTTTCTTCCCTCCTTCGTTGTGAGCTTTTTTTCTCCGTCAGCCATGTCCACTGTGCCCTCCAAAAATGAGCCCCCCGAGGCTGTCGACTCCGCACCCGATGCATCCTCCTGCGACCCCGAAACAGCCAAACCAGCACCCGCCAACCCAACCTTCCAACGCGGCCCCCGTTTCTGGGCCATCATCGCAACCCTCTGCGTCATGGGCATCCTCAGCTCGCTGGAAAACACCGTCGTGACCACCTCCCTCCCGTTCATCGTCGACGAGCTCGAGCTGGGCGAGAACTACATCTGGGTGAACAACGTCTTTTTCCTCACCAGCGCCGCCATCCAGCCACTCTTTGGCCAGCTCGCCAACATCTTTGGCCGACGCTACGTGACGCTGGCTATTGTGGCCCTGTTCACCCTCGGCAGCGGCATCGCTGGTGGCGCAACGAATGGTGCGACGCTCATCGCGGGACGGGCTCTCCAGGGGATGGGCGGGGGCGGGATCAACATGATTATCGACGTGATTGTGTCCGACCTGGTACCGCTTCGCGAACGAGGTAATTACATGGCCTATGTACTGGGTGTTTACTTTGTTGGGCTGGCCATTGGACCGTATGTGGGGGGTGCTATTATTGAGAATACGACGTGGCGATGGGTGTTTTATATCAATTTGCCGGTTCGTCCTTTTCCTTCTCCTTCCCACACCTTATTACCCAAGCCCATCCCTATATCCACCCGCAGTTGTTTTCCATCTATCCATTCCCTCAAGCCTCTTGACAAAATAAAACGGCACAGGGAAAAAGGAAAAGGGCACATTCGTCCACTACAAAAGGGGTTAAACCCTACATCCCAACGCATCGCTGGCTATTTCAAATGCCTCAAAAGCTACTAAAAAGGCCTTGACATATTGCTGTTGATGCATATTGGAGTTTACATTACATCGTCTAGCCCATTTGAGATGGCATCAAGCCGGATTTATTTTGTCTCATCCCAATGCCTAGCCCAGCCCCCAAATCCATGAACCCCTACTAATCAACAACTCCCAGTTCGGCGCCCTATCCCTCCTCATGATCCTTCTCTTCCTCCACGTCACCCACAATAAAAACACAACCATCACCCAAAAACTCAAGCGCATCGACTACCCAGGCAACACCCTCCTCATCGCCTCCACCGTCTCCATCCTCTACGCTCTAACCTACGCCTCGACCCGCTACCCGTGGCCCTCATACCGGATCCTCGTCCCCCTCCTCCTCGGCCTAGCCGGTCTAGTATCCTTCGTCTACCTCGAATCCCGCCCCTTCATCACCGAGCCCGTCGTCCCGCCCCGTCTCTTCAGCAACCGCACATCCGCCATCATCTTCTTCGTCACGTTTCTGAACGCGATGCTCCTGTATTGGGTCCTCTTCTTCTTGCCGGTATATTTCCAGGCTGTGCTGCTGAGTTCGCCTTCGCGGTCTGGCGTGCAGTTGCTCCCCGTCATTATCATCTTTGTGCCGGTTGCGATTATCGCTGTCTTGTTGCTGGCCAAGTTTGGGAAATACAAACCGTTACATGTATTTGGGTTTGGGGTGAGCACACTTGGTATTGGCCTGTTCGCGTTGCTGGATAAAAACACGACAACGGCGGAGTGGGTCGTGTTTGAGATTATAGCGGCCGGTGGATCGGGGTTTGTGCTCAACACGTTGCTACCGGCTTGTCAAGCGCCGTTGGAGGAAAAGGACCAGGCGGCTGCGACGGCGACGTGGTCGTTTGTACGGTCGTTTGGGGCTATTTGGGGGGTTGCGATTCCGGCGGCGATTTTTAATAATTATATTGAGAGGAACGTGGGCATGGTTGGGGATGAGGGGGTTAGGGGACTGTTGTTGGGTGGGGATGCGTATGGGTTGGCGACGGCGGCGTGGGTGGGTTCGTTGGAGGAGGTGGTGAGGGAGCAGGTGAGGGATTTGTATACGGGGGCGCTGAGGCAGTTGTGGTTGGTGGGCATTGCGTTTTCGGCGGCGTCGTTCTTGGCTGTGTTTGGGGAGAGGCAGATTAAGATGAGGACCGAGTTGGAGACGGAGTTTGGGTTGGAGGAGAAATAAGCGGGGAGTGGGAGTGGGATATCAACAGATGTAGCACGTGGGCAAGGTTGTGTTTTAGTCTGTATATTGCGATATTAAAAAAACACTCAAGGCAGATAGCCAGCGTAGATCTCAAAGGCAGATTGCCGACCCAATTCCGAACAACTTAGAGGTAAACATAGCAAAGCGGCGAACCACCAACGGTGTTCATCAGATCCTTGATCTGGATGGGCGGTGCAAGGGGCGAGATGTCAAGCCAGTCGTTGACCGTGACATTGGGGGTGGGGAAGATGTCCATAAAGGCACCGGTACCAAAGACGTTCTATCAACATGTCAGCCTTCCATCACCTGGAACTCGGGAGAGACAAGCACATACCTTTCTGTTGTTGAAGTCAAGCATCTGCCAGATCCAGTAGACACGGTCAACCTGGGCGTGGTGCAGGTAGAAGGCCGGGTCACCGGGGCTGATGAAGGGATCACCACCCGGGTCACCGCCGATGACGAAGTGGCCACCACCGTGGACGCCCAACTCGCCGTGGACGTAGCGGGGATCAGCCTGCAAGATGGCCTGGAACCACTCAACGTTGTTGTTGTTCAGGATCAAGCTCGTCGTGTTGAGGAAGGAGGTGTAGCGCTTGGCAACGCCGGCGTTCAGATCACGCTTGAGGCAGCGCTCGTTGCCTGTGCCCAGCGGGTTGGCCGAGGCATACACATCCGTGGTTCCGTACTGGGCAAGAGCAACGGCGCCAATGTTGACCTGCATGTTCGCAAAGGGACCAGTGGTGACGCAGCCACCGCCGGATCCAGGGGGCAAAGGAATGGGCGCGGCGGGGTTGAGGGGCTCGGTCAGGATCAAACCGGCGTGCGGGATATACTGGCCATTTCCGCCCAGCGAGGTGTCCGAGCCGTCAAAGACCGGCGAGGCGGCCGGGTTGTTAACGTCGAGTCCCCATTCCCAGTAGGGGAGAGGGTCTGTAGCCAGTGTCAGCAGATGGGGAGGAAGGAAATTCGGAAGCGGGCATACCGGTGTAGCCGCATTGGGTGCGGAGCTGCTGCTCGTAGGCATAGGTGAAGTAGCGGTGCCAGGTGAGGAAGGTACCCTGCGCGTGCGTGTCAGTCTCTATCATTGCCATGTCTGTGGAAGGAGTTCTGTACCGTCAGATGGATGAAGATGGTCTGGTTCAGATGGACGGCAACAAAGTCGTCAAAGATGGACTTGGAGCCGGGGGCGGCGCCGGCAGGGAGGATAGACGGCTTGGTCTGCAGGCACTTGACGGCAGCAATGTACCGCTTGCGCTCAGGCTTGGAGAGGGTGCGCCATTCACGGCGGATCTTCAAGTTGCCGAGGTTGCACGACCCGCCAAAAGTGCGGCGGGCCTTGGCCGACACGGACGGGACCGTGGTGTTGAAGGCCAAGTCGGCGAGCTGCGACAGAGCATCGCCCGTGACGATCTCGGTGTCGGTAAACTCCTCGCGCTTGGTGCGGGCCGCCGAGGCCGGGAGAACAAAGAGGGAAACGGCCCAAAGGAGCCAGCTGAGCTGCTTGGAGGCCACCATTGTGGCGGTGGGAACCGAGTACGAGGAGGGGAAAGAGTGACTGAGGGTGATGGAGCCTGAACCAAGAAGTCACGATCCAAACACGGGGGCCCGCCGCCTTCATATATGCGCTTTTCCCGGACTCTCGACTCGATCCGTCGACAAGACAAGGTCGCCGGGGTCGGTGGTCGCTATTCTGATCTGGGCCGAAGAATTTCCCACGCGCCGGCCGGCACGCCGGGCACCTCGAAGGAGTGCGTTGCGCTCCGACACTTGATGCAGGTGCGGACAGGGTTGCCATGCCGGAAACCCCTCCCAGCATGCAGCAGCGCTAGCCTCCATGGGAACACGCCACTTGAATGTCCACGGGCCTGGGTCACCTGCCGCGGGGGGTTGCACTCTGAGACTCTTGCCTGCCAGGAAAAGGGGAGTTGCATTCTCGAACCTCTCTGTGTTTCGCTTGTCGTCATGTCGTTTACTGATCGCACAGTCGCACTTCATCAATGCGGCCCGGCCCGGGACGTGCTTGACAAGTCTTGGGACGGACCGGCGACAAGACGTTTTGCGTGCGAGCTTAATGTCGTCCCAAGTGGGGACCCTGTGGAGGTGGAAACGCCCAAGACGGGACGAAGTTGCGACAACAGGGGCGACTCCAAGCACCATTTCCTTCCCTGGGGTGGGCAACCCGCCAAAACACCGAATGTGGGCAGGCGCGATGGAGGCTTTGCATGGTGCCTGCATGTTGGAACGGTCTGTGCGGGGAAGGTCAATCTCCTGCGCGGGTAGAATCTCCGCGCAGCCCCCTCATGCCTCGCCTTTGCCTACTTTCAGACTCACTAACGATGTCGTTTTCTGCACGAAACAATCTGGCGATGTTGGCCTGTCACTGATGC
Source organism: Cercophora sp. LCS_1 (assembly GCA_036250225.1). Classification (NCBI taxonomy): domain Eukaryota; kingdom Fungi; phylum Ascomycota; class Sordariomycetes; order Sordariales; family Lasiosphaeriaceae; genus Cercophora; species Cercophora sp. LCS_1. The sequence continues at coordinate 187,566 of JAPZLL010000006.1, read as the reverse complement.
AGCCACCACGCTGCGTGGCGGCATGATTTGGCTAGGGAAGAGCCAGTGCGCAACCGGTTTGGGCGACATCATGTCCCCACCTTCTGTCCAAACTCTTTTTGCTGACAGGCGAACGCTGACGGCTTCGAAGTAGGTGGATCCGATACAACGGCTGTTAGCACGACCTCCGAATCGCTCCGCCTTGGGATCATTGGGGGTGCGATACCAAGACCCTGAGTTCGCGGCCGTGGGAGGACTCCTGTCGCAGACATCGAACCGATGCTGGGAAGGATTACCAAGCCCCGGGCGCGCCAGGGTTGCACCGCACCGAGGGTCCGAGGCATCCAGCATCCAGGTCCATGGGGGCCATCGTGAGAACAAGGACCGGCATAGGTTCCACGTTGCCCGGGACGTTTTGGGACTTTGGTGACCGGGGGCAACCGCCAGCACCAGCATCGCTGGGTATCGAATAAAACGTGGTCTCCTGGCGCCACTATGATGATCCTTCCGCTTTGAGACTCTGCCGGACCGTCATCGTAGCATTTGGCGTCTGTCATCCGTTCCGTCCAACTCGCCCGCGTCCACGAGGCATGATGCGCTGTGGGTAATCATGCATTCCGAGCTCGGGATCACGCCGGACACTGGCGACTATTGATGCACCTGCGTGCATGCCGCGATAAAAATATGGGGCGCCACGTTCTGTCAACCCAAAGATCTCGAATGACACGACTCATGGGACCCAAATATTGCGGCAACATGGCCGAATCGGGGCAGCGATTCGTCCCCGCTGGCGGCTCGAGAGGCGCGGCTACTCACCGAGGCGCTGGCTCTGCCGCTGTTGTGCTCCCAAACCCTCCTGATAGTCTTGAGATATATTGGTAAGTTGCGTCTGCAAGGACCCAATATCAGACCTGTTGACCTTGAATCTCTGCCGCTCACCTTCAGCTGACCGAGTTCTTCCCCGCGTCTCCCCGCTTCTCGTACGTGGAAAAAAGCAAAGTCGAAAAAGCAATGCGCCAATGCTCGCCTTGTCGCGTTGCAACCCCCCTATGCACGCCCCTTGTTGACTCCTCAATTTTAGCCCCTCGTGTCTTTTTTTGGGATGATTTCTATCCCCCGGATTTGCAACCCTTCAACCCCTACCAGCAGGTCAGCAAGCGTGGCTGGGCAACTTTTGGGTTCTCCACCCGGTCCCTTTCACCATCTCACCATTCTGCGCGCGTACCTCGCTTCCGATTAACTGGCAAGTTTGCGATTATCTTGTTGGGGAAGCAAATTTTCCTTTTACTGTGGTCAAAACGATGTGTTTTCGGAGGAGTCGAGATAAAGTTGTTTGGCCAAACTGATCGCCGGCTCACGGACATTGTCCGCTCGGTAGCGAACCCTACGGGCTGGAAATTCTCCAACCGAGCAAAAAAGACAGGAGGACGAATCGCTACCTGGTTCAATTCCACGGGCCGCGTCCAGCCACACAACGTGGTGACCAGCTCTGTTTGTCTGCCGCTTGGAACCGAACCGCGGATGGCCGCTGATCGGTTGCGCTCAATTCACTGGGTCGCGACACGGCAAACTTCTTGGAAGCGAGCGCGCCAGCTGCACATCATTGAGCCCGAAGAGACGCTGATCCTTGAGTGGGATTTGTGCCAATGTCGATTGAAGCAGGGCTGTAAAACTCACGATCCCAGGTGCAAAAACAACAAACCCAGCAAGCTTCAAGCCCCTAAGCTCCCGATGCAAGTCTCCTTACCAATGGGACCCGGAAGCGCACTCGGCGATCAATGCTGTTTTCTAGAGTTGGGCATTACCCTCAATGGAATTGCATGTATTGAGAAAGCTCACATTCAAATGTCACACTACAGGGGAATTAATTTCTTGGTCGCGAGAAATCATCTTCACGGGCACCTACCTTGAGAAGCCGATGGGGCGGCATTCCATATGACCCTCCAAGGCAGTGATGAGCGGGTCGACTCGGTTACCTCGGTCACCATTTTTGCCAGTGCTACGGCAATGCTGATTGCTCCGTTGTGGATACTCAGCAAGGTGGAAACCAAAAATGAAAAACTCGGAACCATCACGGCTTTTGTTGTTGTTTTCGTGGGAATCCTCACGTGGGGAACTTCGTCGAAACCGTTTGAAATTCTTGCCGCTACTGCTGGGTAAGTCTGGAAAGACACTCTTCGCTTTTATGAGTGGGGTGCTAACATTGGGAATCTTGTAGGTATTCTGCTGTTCTTGTGGTCTTTCTACAGACCGGGATATAGTTCTCATGTCGGAACCAGCTCCTTGAAAACCGGAGGGACCTTGATCCTTGGGTGTATCGACTGAATGACAGTCATGTTCTCAAGTGACACCCAAATCTTGTCTCCAGTCGCTGTGTACTAGTCCCTTCCCCTACAGCATCCCCTCGAGCTAACCGGCTAGGTAGGTAGGAAGCGGTGGGCTTTCTCCCAAAAACAACATGAAACTTCAGGGAGCCTGGTTGAGACTACCATTGCAGAGGCAACACCTTCCCCCATTGAAACAAAGGCCTGTGGGACAGCCTGACAAGAGCCAAAAAGCAGGAGGACGTCTGCCTAGATCTGGACGTCACGGAAAGCCATGGGCACCTTCCTTCATCCGAGGAAGATGAAATGGGAAGGCGCAACGTGGGCCATGCTTCCTTCCGACTCTTGGTGGGGGACCTAGAACTGTGACATGGAAGGTGCACTGCAAACTCTTGCTGCTTCACTAACCGGAATGCGGCTCTGAGGCTCAATAGTTTAAACCGCTAAGCATAATAAAAGTCCTGCACTAAACCAGCCAATAACACATTGGATGACACAGGCAGGGTATCTAGGTGCTTTTCCAAACAGTCAAGCTAACCTCTTCTTGCCGGCCACCTCTGTCAATAATGGACAGGGGACCCTCTCTCCGTGGGCCATTGCCCACGTAACAAGTCGAGCTGAACACGAAGCCCGAGCGTGCAGGTGTCGTTGATGGGACCAAATCCCGATGCATCACTTCGCAAGACAGTGTGAGTCCCACTGCTCTCCTCTGTTTTCATACTGTGTTAGATGTAAAGTGAGAGCGAAGCAGCGAGCTTGACCAAACACTCACCATCGTAAAGTAAAGGAGGGATGTGTCGCCGTGTAGAATAATGGTAGGTCTTTATCAAAACCAAGATCGTTGTCGGTAGCGTGGCGATGAGGGTGACAAGGGCGATTGTATCTCCGGGGCTCATTGTGAAGTGATGATTTGTGACGTACCGGAAAGGTTGATGGAAACAGGCGGATCTGAGAGTCAGTGCTTCGAGAACGGGAAGAAACCTACATATTTAACAAGGGAGCCTTGCCAGGGGAACATGCGGCGATCGAGGGGCCGACGGTTTTGGGATGATGGTTTTGGGATGATGGTTTTGGGATGACGGTCTTGGCCCTGTGCTTGTAACTTCCTAGGTGCAACCAATCAATTACCTCAAAGGCAGGGTCCGTGGGCGCCACGCTGGTGGTGGATGCTGCACACGATCGGATGGCGTGGGTGCCTTCTCGTGTTACCTGTGGCTGGATGATGGTTTTGGAAGTGGCTCAGTGATGGTTTTGGTGATTCCTGAAGAGACGGTGTGGCTGGAATCGCGCTGGGTCCAATCACACCCGCAGCCCGGGATGTCCAATGGAAGGTGAACTGCCTGAAATTCTCAATATTTATCGGTGGACATCCGCCGTCGGGCTCTATTGTTCGTTTCCCCCCCTTCATCTTTCCATCCGTCAACTCTGCAAACTCTGAATTGGCAACCTCCTCGACTTCGTCTGGACAAAGTGGTCAATCATGGGACGATCCGACTGGGAGGCACATCGTGCCGAAATCAAGCGTCTTTACATCTCAGAGGACAAGTCAGTCGATGATGTGATGAGAATTCTCAGAGAGAAAGGCTTCTCTCGCAAGTGGGTAATCCAGCGTTGGTAGTGCCCACCCCACTGACGATGCCAAACAGAACGGCCCAATACGAACGTAAGCTGCGAGAGTGGGGACTCAAGAAGAACATCAGCGCCAAGGCGGGCAGGGTAATTGCAGGTAAGATACGCAAGAGGGAGAGGGCAGGCAAAAAAAGTGAGGTCAGGTGGAATGGTAATCGACTATCGTCATCCAAGGTCCAAGGGGTAGTCTCCCGCCATGAGGTAGGTGTCTCCGATGTCGAAGAAGGTAAGCTCTCATGCCCACCGGACAAGCACTGCCCGAGAAGCCACCGCTAATGCGCAGCAGAGCCGGAGACACCCAAGGGCTTTGTGGTCTGCAGTCCAGGCCCGTCCGGGGGAGACTTGCGCGGGCATGTGTTTGACGACGATGCTCTGGGACGGGATAAAAGTCCCTGGGCCTTGTTTTTGAGTTCTCTGTATGACCTGGGCATCCGAGGTATTATCTCCCATCCGCGCCGCCCCATGTCGCCCACTAATTTCAATTGAAGGCTGCTTCACACCTGATGTGAACCTTCCGCCAAAGCAGCAAACAGCTTCAATTGGAAACGACAAGAAACTCCGCGCGATCATACCCGAGGCGTACGAAAACGACTCTCTCGGCGGCATTCTGGTATCGTTGTACCTCTTGTCCAACAACCATGTCTGTGGAGTCGGCGATCTTGATCTTGGAATTCAAGATGACCAGGTTGTGGGATTGCTGGAAAAGATTGAGTCATTCGGGGAGGCAGATTTAGTGAAGATTCTGTCATTGGCAAACCCCACCGCGCAAGCCATCAGGGACCGCTGCTTTGCCAGCGCTCTGAGGAAGCACCAACTTCGGCTTTTGCAACTCATCATCAAGACTGGTGTTGACCTCAACTCCTTTGTTCCCAGTCTTGGAGAAGACAAGAAAACCCCGCTTCAGTTTGCGGTCGAGGTCCCCGATACCATGACATCCATCAGGATGATCCGTTTTCTCGTCGAATATGGAGCTGACGGTGTACAGCCCTCGGTCATCGCCGCTCTGCCTCGCGATTGCGAGGAAGAGAACGCCGGTAGTCGGTGTCCTTACAGAGCTCGGTGCTCGCATCACCCCTGAGGCTTTGGTAGTTGCTCTTCAGATGGCACCTGAACACGAGAGGTTTGGTGGGGATGAAGACCAGTTGTCCATCTCCATGCTCCTGAGCCTCGGTACCAATCTGGAGACTCGGATAACCACAACGACGCCGTTCTCGGCCGACGTGACGCTCTTGGGCTGGGCCGTGATGCAGCAAAACGCCCAGCTCATCACACGCCTGGTGGGCATGGGCGCTGATGTGAATGCACCACAGTTTACCGATTGCTTCACGCTGCTTCCTCTCACCACTCGAGCCGATCACATGGCTTGCCGTTCCCGGGTTTCGACTACAGTTCTCGGGCTTGCAGTTGCCCGCAATGACCCCAGGAGTATCAACTATCTGGCTTTAAACGCAATGTTTGATGAGGAAATCGAGATTGATGGAACCTCCTCTCCCGAGCACAGATGTCCGTTGCTGGTAGCCTGCGCCCGAGGGATGAAAGACACTGCGGAACTGCTCGCTGATATTGGCGCTGATGTTCCTCGTGCTGACAGGAACGCCCTCGCGATGGGCTGTTGTCCGATGTCATTGAACGAGCTTTCCGGGTGGGACTCCGAAGAGTTGCAGAGGGAGAAATCGCCGAAGGAAAGTTCACCAGAGGAGAGTCCGCTGGGGGAGGCGGCTGAAAGTACTATACATACATCGGTCGATGGAAATCGCCCAGGCCCAAGCCCCGGGCCCGATCTTTGGGATGCTGCGGCGAAGGGCGGAAGAGTCGAGACAATGGTTGGCCTTATAGCCAACGGGGCGGACATCAACAAGCGGCTTAAAGTTGACAAAGTGTCGAGGACGGCCCTCGAAATTGCGTCGGAAACAGGAAATATCGAAATGCTTGAGATGCTCCTCGAACATGGCGCCGAAGTCAATACACCAGCGGAGTACGTTCGAGGGGCAACGGCATTGCAGCTGGCGGCAATCAAGGGACACATCAAGATTGCTGAGATGTTGGTGGATGTCGGCGCTGATGTCAACGCCCCTGGTGCTGAAATCAATGGCCGCACAGCACTTGAGGGTGCTGCCGAGCACGGACGGATTGATATGCTCCATTGGTTGCTTCAATGGGGCGCGCGGACTACGGGGGATGGGAGGAAACAGGTTGAGCGGGCGATCCAGCTTGCTCGGGCTGAAGGCCACAATGCGGTTGCTAACTATCTCTCCCCAGAGTCACTTGGAAGAATGGGTTTGGAGGCGTGAACAAAGGGATACAGCGGCAGAGTCTATAGAAATCTCTCTCTATTTCATACACCACAGTAGATAACTAGGTACAATAGATTTGTATCCTTTTTGAGGTTGCAGAACAAATCAAAATTTCCCATTTTTTTTTTTTTTAGGAAGGGGGGAAGAAAAGGGAAAGGGCTCTGGACGTCAGAAAACGGACTGCTGGAGCACACCCGCCGTGGCTTACGCTGATCCGCCAGAGCGGCTGTCACTGCGATGCTCAGATTCGGAGATAGGGATCAGCCTCAGCCACTTTGCCGCTTCATGTTTCCAGGGCTGCAGCCATGGCGCGGTGCCATTTCTGTCCTTGGGAGCTGACGGTCCGAACAGCGCCTGAGTGAGCATCTCAAAGTCTCGACTCAAGCAGGACGGAAAGCAAGCAAGCAAATACCCGCAAGACACAAAGACATGGCCTCCAAAGTAGAAGAGAGAGGCTTGTTTCTGACTAATGGTTAAAAAAATATAATTGATGGATCTATGTGAAGACGGAGGGCAAACACGCCATGAGCTTCATCACAGTCACAACAAGCAATAAACCCGGTGGCTATTATTGCAGAGACAGTATCTTTCCCTGTTGGGACAAAGGCCGGTAGGACAGCCTAACAAGAGCCAAAAAGTAGAAGGGCGTCTGCCTAGGTCTGGACGTTACGGGCAGCCGTGGGCACCTTCCTTTACCCGAGGAAGACAAATGGGAAGGTGCAACGTGGGCCGTGCTTCCTTCCGACTCTTGATGGGGGAGAACCGCGACATGGAAGGTGCACCGCGAGCTCCGGCTACTTCAACAGTGGGCACCTGTCGAGATCGGTTTGAAGGCCGCACGGCGGCCGTGGTTGACGGTGATGACCTTTCAATTTGGGCCAATGCGCCATTATTGGAGCGAGAAATAAATCGGTCCATCATTTCCCCGAGTTCCAGTCAAATGACACTGACAAGCCACCACGGCCAAACTGGAAGCGAACGCGTCAGCATCTTCGAATCGGCAACATCCGCAACGACAGCCGGGCACCAAACCATGACGGAGAAGATAACCCTCACTGGCCCTCAGGAAACCCTTCTCGCCACCCTCTACGGCCGCGCGCTCGACGCTACCCAAGCCAAACCGCTCCTCAACGACACGTGGGCTGTCGACACCGTCAACAGGATCGACTATGACTTCGCCGGCAAGACAGGCATGGGCGTCGCCGAGTCCGGCAGCGTGTCGCTGCGCGCGCGCACCCTCGACCGCTGGACGGCTGACTTTTTGACAAGGCGCGGCGTCGATGCGCCCGTCACGGTCGTGCATCTCGCCTGCGGCCTTGACGCGCGTTGCCTTCGTGTTGCGCACGGCGCCGGGGTCCGGTGGGTAGACGTGGATTTGGAAGATGTCGTGTCGCTGCGGATGAAGCTGTTTCCTGCTGTCGAGGGCGATTACGCCCTTGTAGCTGGGTCGGCAACGGATATTGATGCGTGGCTGGGCGAGATACCCGCGGATCGGCCGACGGTTATCGTGATGGAGGGGCTGACCATGTATTTGCACGAGGAGGAAGGCCGGAGCCTTTTCGAGGGTCTTGTGAACCGGTTCGGGGCGATGGGAGGAGAAATCATATGCGATGCCTTTGGTGGCCTGGCGATTCAGATGCAGGGCTTCATTAAGGCGGTGAAGAACTCGGGTTCGGTCTTGCACTGGGCTATTGACAATCCCAACGCACTTGAGGCATGGTGTGATGGAAAGTTAAAGCTAGTCGAGGACCAGCTCACCATTGGGATGATGGATGTCGAGGAACTGCCGCTTCTCGTCAGGGTCCGGGCGTGAATCGGATCACAGATTCCATATGTGAGAGAGTCGGGGCGGTTGTTAAGGTATCGGTTTTGATCCCCAGACTCGAAGCTGACTATGTTGGTTGGATAACAGCAAAATCTCTCCTCGCGTCACTAGTCGGAATGTAACTTTGGGGCTCAATAAAACCGCTGGCGGATACTTTTTAAAAAAAAAATCCTCGCACTACACCAGCCAACAACACTCCGGATGGCATAGGTATGGTATCTAGGTACTTTTCTAAGAAGTCAAGCCGACCTCTTTTTTGGCCAGCCGCCCTTATCAATTATGTTCCCCCTAGACGACACCAGTGTTTGCAGTTTCAGTTGTTGGACAGTGACCTGAGCTCCCCGTCAAGGCTTGGTGTAACACGTTTATGGCGGCTATCAACCACTGCTTGTACCGCATGCGCCAAGAGTACCATTTGCGAGTGGAGTCTTTGATCGCCAGCCGCTGATGTGGCTGGCGCTACCAAGCTGCATCATGCCCTACCCTGCGTGAATCCTAGAACTTATAGGTATGTTACGCATGATACATCGTTACAACGTGATGATGATGATGATGATGATGATGAGAATAGATGACCAAAATGACGGCTTGATTGCAAGGAAGGCGCGGGCGACCGAGCTAACTGTAGTTTGCTGGCATGTCAATGCTTTCCTGACGGGCTTGAGGATCATATGTGTACATACCAGCTCTTGTTGTGCATCCAAGTGACGTCAGATATTGGTTACTAACACCCGCAAGATGTAAGAGTGAAGTAAGTGTGTTATTTCGGCATCGAGGAATCTCTGGAGGGTGCTAGATTGTGTAAATAGGTATATATTTACTCGCGATCCCGGGCCCTTTTGGTAAAACGCTACGAGTATCAAACAAGACAGGAGAGCAGGGCAGTAGTAGAATGGTGAATTGAAATAGACATGCTAAACCATCCCAAGACTTTAGTTGTAGCAACCCAACCGCAGCTTGCTCGGGCTGAAGGCCACAATGTGGCTGCCGACTATCTCTCCCAGCGTCGCTTGGGAGAATGGGTCTAGTGGCGTGAAGCTCTCTGAGATGGGTCTGGCTCACGAAACGTCCTTTTCCATTTGTAGTTCTGGGCGAGGCGGCGAGCTGTGGTGATCTTTTTGTTGACTTCCTAAGCTTCCCCTGATTTTGTCCCCGTTGAGAGGAGCAATCAATGGGAAATTAACCCAACTGCTAGATAAGGTATCTGTCGTTCATCGCCTGTCTTCACCACGAGATACGGCTACGATCCAAACCACTGGTAATTCGGCGCAGGGAAGAGACTACCTTAATCACGACCAACCACAATCACCACAACCTTAAGTTTATTCTTCGCATCGATTGATCGACCTTTCGCTCGCCCGGTGCATTCCCGGGTACGGGTCGATCTCGCGTGACAATCTTTTCCAAATCTGAGATACCAGACGGGCCTCATTGCTGAGGGCGCAAAAAAAAAAAAAAATTTCCTGGCTTGAATCAAAGGTAAGAAAGAAAAAAGAAAATCAAAAACATGACGAGGCCTTGGACGTCCGAAAGGAAACAAGCGCTATATGAGCGCAGCCGCCGTGGCTTACGCCTATCCGTCAGGCAACTGCCACTGCGATGCCTAGATTCGGAGATAGGGGTCGGCCTCAGCCACTTCGCTGCTTATCTCTCTACGCTATCTAGGACTGCAGCTATGGCGCGATGCCATTTCTGTCCTTGGGAACTGACAGTCGGAACAACCCCTGAGTGAGCATCTCAAAGTCTCAACTCAAGGGGGATGGAAAGGAAGAAAATAACCGCAAGATGCAAAGACATGGCCTCTGGGGTGGAAGAGCGAAGCTTGTTTCCTATTAACGTCAGCGGAAACGAGTGTGTAGGTAGTTCAAACGAGTGAGCGAGCCGGCGGTGTCTCTCGACTGAGAAGTGTCAATGCGAATATGACGCGGGATGGGAAGCAATATATCAACCAAAACTCTTTCGCCCTGGCCGCGTCTCAAAGGCACTGACTGGCAAGACGCCACCGACGATTGTTGGCACCCCTTTAGGCCGTTGGGGGCTGAAAACTGCCATGACTTGGCATGCTGGCACAGGGCTGAACTATTGCAACAGCAACTCAGCCAACTGCACCCTAATTACATATCCGAAGCTTTGCGTCTGCAAAATTCAGGGCGGATGGCTCTACGTCAGCTAATTTATTCTGCGCCAAGGTCAATCGGCGGTTCCTTGGTGGGAGCTTGGAAGCGCCTCCAACTTTGCTTTGCATCAGCGGAGAGCATGTCGTCATGGACCCCTGGATTCCAGCGCTGACCACATGGCCAGGTGGCTTAACTGCCGCTCAGCTCAAGGATATTAGCTGACAAAAGGAGAGACAGAATGCGGGGCGCCCTCTCGATCTGTCGAAGAAAATCCATCTCCGTCGTTGCCGCTGTTCACTTCCTTTCGTCCAACGCATACCTACGACAACTTCCGGCACAATGTTGCGATCGCCGCACCGAGTAGCCATTGGCGACCGACCGGAATTTGGCATACGTGGAGTCTGGTGGATGGCCAAGCCGGTGTCGAAAGCCGTCCTCTCCACCATTGCGCTGCTAGGCATGGTAGCCGTCATTCTGTTGACATGGCGCTCGGAAACCATATCCTAGGAGAGAGGTTCCCCGCCGAGCTACCTCAAATACGGCATCAGCACCACCATCACCATCGTCAGTGCCATTCAGGGTTTCTTGACTGCTTTCGTTGGCGTGGCCGTGTCCCAGAGTCTTGAATCTCTCCAGTGGGGCTTTCTTCGAAGCTCTCGGGGCGGCGGTGCCCCCTATCTCAGACAGCTCGCCCTCTCGCCTACAACATCGATATCCGGCACAGTCCTTCTCATCTTCCACCGCGATTATGGGGGCTTCTAAGAGTCCTCCTCGTAGCGTCGGTAGGACTTTCGAGTGTCGCGTTGCTCTGTCAGTGCTTTCTTTGTCCTTGACCCCCACATCTCAACTGACGGACCATCGACGGTAGTTCAGACAGATATTATTGTTGTGTATGATACCGGACATACGTATCGCGCCTCAGCCGGCGTGAGCCCCTTCAACGCGTCCTCGTCGAGCCCTTTATGCAAAAGCTCAAAGACCTCGCCCCATCATACAAGTACAACACGTTACCGTACTCGTACTACTGCGCGGTCCAGGATCTTGTCATCAATCCTTTCTACTCATCAGCTGCCCAGCCGCTCTACTGCAAAACAAGCAACGACCAGGGCAGATCGGACGACTGTGCTGCCTATCTCTTGTCGGACGGTACCATTCCCCCAACACCCTGGACCCCAAGCGGGTTTCCGGACCACTCTCGAGTGCTCATGGAAAACGTATCCATGATCCATGTCGAGTTCTCTCCCGTCGCCCCGCACAAGGTCTTTGACGACAGCACGGAATGCCACCTCTTTGGCTCCAACAAGACCATAATCGCCGTCAAGTTCTGCCTCGCCCAGTCGAGGCCCCACAAATGCTGGTAGATTGTGGGTGTATAGGGATGGTGAGATTTTGGATACGATGGGGGATGCAAAAGTTGGGAGACGGGTTATATGATGAATGAATGAGCCTAGGGGGGTTTCTCACGTTGGATTCACTTTTAACCTTGATTGAGTTTTTTTTGTTTAATTCGTTGGGAGTGTACCAGAATGTTTCAAAAGGTAAAAAATAAACAAAAGGTCACGAGAATGTACTTTGAAGTGCGGAATCATTTTCGACACGCACCTTGATAACTTCGATGCTTTGAGAATACAATCCGGTTCAGCAGCTGAAAGGTATCGTAACAGCATGGCGTCAAGAGACTGACAGCCTGAGAGTTGGGCGATGAGATACCTAGTATATCGTAGTAAGCTGAGACGGCCATAGGCTGATTCGTTTTCTCCTTTATTGACCGAAATAGATCAACCGACTGAGGTGGGTACCTTAGTTTGCTTTATGCGAAGCTTGACGGGTCGTCCAGAAATTCATAGTCGGATTACCTACGCTCAGTGATACCGACATTACAGTAGCTGGGAGTTCCACTGCGTCCTCAAATCGCGGCATGGCTTCCGGCACACCCCCTAGATTCCACGCATCGACAGTATCTACACCAATCATGCCTTGCTCAATCTCCCGCTTCCGAACGTTGTAGTCACTCATGATGGCGATCTCTCTCCGCAAAGTCCATCGACCCACTCTTTTGAAGTGTAGGCTTCTTGCTGCAATGAGGGCGGGCTCTCGACTTGAGTACGTGTAGCTCGATACACGCTGTAGCCGTGGGAACCTCGGCCTGTTTTGCTCCCTCTCCTTTTCGGCTTTTAGAAAGTCAAAGGTATCGAACGCTCGCTCGATCTCTTCTTGTGCCTGCATCTTAGTCTCCGTCATGGCTTCTTCTAGCTTCGCATCGAGAATGACCATCAGCGGATCGGCCGGAGGACCTGGGTATGCTGGCGGGGGCATTTCCTGTTGGTTTTGCGGAGTTGATGATGATCTCGTCCAGCGCAACCAGATGGGTCGCCGAGGCTGTAAGTTTCCGTTGTCTTTGGTCGGGGAGCCCATGTTGTTGACGGCGCTAAGCGGAGCAAATGAACAGTTGTTGCAAAGAGAAAAGAATTCGTAGGACGAATAGAGGCTACCTAATTGTGGCCAGGGCTGAATAAATACCTTGATGGTGCTGGGTGTGTGAAAGTTTAACATCTAGAGTAAACCTAGGTAGGTACGCACTCTGCAGAAGCGCATTTTGAAAGTTGGTGTTGCTGAGGGCTGCTTGGTACCACCTGCATTTCTTTGTCGGTGACACACAACTTCGCTTCAGCGGCATCATACCTCGGTTCCGATGCCGAAATCACCAGCTGTGCCGAGGCGCTTCCCGATCCAAAGTGACCATCAAGTGATGAAAGGAGTTCGAAACCACGCAAGATATCCCGTGATTGCTAGGGTTTTGCGGAAAGACTCATAGCAAATGGCTTAGAAGTTGAGAATTCCAGCGCATTCGCTCGTACAAAATACGCAAATCTCGCAGTCAGTGGGGGTGCTGGAGTCCCAGATCAGGGAAGGAACGACACATCCGCCCAATTGCGAAATCCCGTTTACCGTGGAGAGCCGAATGTCTCAGACTTTGCGCAACATCCGAGACACCAGCCCCATCCAAGACAGCATTGCCACTTGAAAAGATGGAAGCCGCCCTTCCCCCGCTCAGAAAGCGATGTCTCTCCAAAGCCCTCAATTTTCCCTTCCCGAACCTCATTGCTGACCATGACGACCCTCGCGCCCCCCCCTGTGGCAAACCCAACTCTGCTCGACTGCGAGCGACAAGCCCTCCTCACAATGGACGATGACGCATCGAGCTGCACCGAGAACGGGAGTGGAGATGTGTCTCTCTCTCCAGACGCCATCCGCCGGTTTGGAGCCGAAGAGATCCCGTGGGCGACCATGGGGGTCCTGCTTCTCGGCGTTTTTGTTGTGAACTCAGACAGCGCCGTTTTGTTCACTTTGTTCCACGCTGTCGCCTCGGACTTCAACAAGCTGAGCTCTGCCAGCTGGATTGTCACGTCCTACACCATGGGACTCATCGCCACCCAAGCGTTGGTGGGATATTACCGCACTCTCCACGAGACGAGCGAAGCTAACCCGGCGCAGTATGGCAAGCTGAGCGACATTTTCGGGAGAAAGCCACTCCTCCTTGTCGCATATTCGTGCACCTTGATCGGTAGCATCATCGGGTAATAGGGTCTTGCACAACCTCGGAAGCTTGATCAGCTAATGCGATGCAACCACCTAGTGGCTGCGCATTTTCGTTCCCCTGGGTCTTGGCCGGCCGCACTGTCGCCGGCATGGGCAACGCGGGGATGATGGCGCTCATCTCGACTATCATTCTTGGTGAGTGTTGACTCGAAGCATCGAAGACGATGACCTAACACGGGACAGATCTGGTTCCTATTGAGGATGTCGCCGTCTGGCGGAGTTATGTCTACGCCGTCAACCAGATAGGACGATCCACTGGCCTGCCTATTGGCGGCTTGATCGCGGACAATTTTCACTGGCGATGGTATGTTGACAGCAGATATGCTGGGGCTTGCTGACCGTGCAACTAGGTCTCTTCTCCTTCCAGCACCATTCATGTTGTTCGGCCTCTTGTACTTGTGGAAGGACCTCTCCCTGCCAAGCCCACCGCAAACGAAAACCTTCGATGAAGCCGAAAGCGCCAACGAGTCAAAGCTCAAAAGAATCGACTTCTCGGGTGCCATCACCCTCGGAGTTGCCAATCTGGCATTGCTGTTGTTTTACGACAGGATGCAGCGGGATCCCGAGACTGCCATCCACGATCCCTGGACTCTGTTGCCCTTGTCTTCATGGTTTGGGTTCTTGCTCATATTCCTTGGTGTTGAAGCCTTTGTCGCACAAGAACCAATCTTACCTCTCAGGATGCTGGTTCGGCGCAACGTGGCGACGTCGTACTGCGTGCAGTTTACGCAGGGTGCCATAATCATGGCGGTATGCATCGCGTCCTGCTGTGCTCAGCGTTCACTGACGAGAGCGCATAGTTCTATACCACAGTCCCACTCTATTTCAGGATCGAGAACGGCGATACAAGCACGACAGCAGCCCTTCGAATAGCGTTCAGTACTCTGGGAACTATCGCTGGCGGTCTCACTAGCGGATACATCATCAAGCGGCAAGCCCTATTAACCTCTGAAATGCCAAGCCCGAAGACTAACAACTCCCAGGACTGGCTTATACCGTCTTGTGATCAACATCGCAACAGTCATTTCCCTCATCACCTTCCTGGTCATCTTCATCAGATGGCGCGGCGAAACCGGCTGGCTCGACACGATCTGTCTTTGCTTCCCCGTTGGATTCTCCTTTGGGATCTCTCTTTCTGCCGCATTCATCGGCCTTGCAGCAAGTGTCGAGCCGGAACACATGGCCGTCTCAACATCTGGCTTCTACCTCGCCATGAATATCGGTAGCCTAACGGGCGTCAGCACAGCTGCAACACTCATCAGCGTGTCAGCTCGGCGCATCTTGAGAGAGGACCTCAAGGGATTGCCCAATGCCGATGAGATTATTCGCAATGTTACGTCAAGTCTTGAGGGCATCAAGGATTTGCCCGAGGATATCGCAAAGACGGTGCGGCTGGGGTATACGGAGAGCTTTCCCTGGGTTTGGCGTAAGTTATCTCTTGAACTTCGAGAAACTGCATTTGAGCTGAAATTGTTGTAGTGCTAGGTGTCGCGTTTTGCTCTATCTCTCTAATTGCCAGCTTCGTCATGTTAGAGGGCCAGCTCACCCCTCAGCCATCTTCTCAGTTCTCAGACGGCCAAGGTTATGGAACATTTGGGGCAGGAGGCAGTTCAGACACGCTGACAGAGGACGAGCAAGATGATGTTCTAGACGCTTCTGCGGGGAACAGGCAAGATGCATGAGGACGCGCCACGCTCACTAGAGACGACAGGGGAACAATTTCCCATCTCTACACACACATAGACTGAATGGTCGTCTAGCCTCGGCCTGCACCCCTTCTTCCTTGAAACCAACCAACTTATCCCTCTTGGATCCTAGCCACAGGAACAGTAGCAAACTAAAAGTCTCTTTAGCCGATAGAAACAGGCAAACCACTCCCGTAAAACCTGGGCGGAAGGGCTGGCTCATTGACTAGCCCAACATGTGTTCGTTGCCAGAGAAACGCGTGGAACACAAGAATGATCGAAGCTTCTTCCACCGTAGCATCATCACCTTCATACCCCCTTTCCCGCAAATAACGCACATAGTACCGCATGTACTCCCAATACAAGACCATCGCCTCGCCTCGCCACGGCCGATCAACCATGAAATCCTTCCGGTTCAAAGCATTGTTGTCCACCCTCTGCTATGCATCGTGGTACGAACGTAGGGCCTCGCGGATATGCGCCGCAACAGATCCATGTATGCAAACGCCGGCTTGTCGCCGGTGGTCTTGTCTAGGAAGCACTGCATCGTCCTCTCATAGTGCGATTCAAGCGCTTCAAAGAAGGCCGCTTCCCGTTTGTTCAGATCGGGACTGATACCGTCCTATACGTCGCCGAACTTGTCGTGCGGGGTTTGGTACGTCCTTTGCACCCAGCGTGCCGACAGGTAGTCATCAGGCACTGGGACCGGGTCCTTCGTGGCGTTGTAGTGCTTGAGGCGGTCATGAAAAGCGCGATACACCACGCAATACCAAGTCAGGCCGTGGGTGCATGGGCAAGGACGCGGGTGAGGGTTTATGGTTGGTCTCAGTTGCCGCGGCCAGGGCGCCACCATCGGAACAATGTCGCAGAACCCGTGCAGCCGATGATGATCCTCTCGCTGGAGATTTGCGAGAACCTCGCCTGCTCTTCCCGTATGGTCCAGCTGGGCTAGGGTGTGTTGGATATCCTCGTTTGTCCCGATTGCGAGATTCGGCAACGCGAGCTCTACGTTTCCAGGCAAGATGCCAAACCACATCATGTCTGTTTGGGTTGAGCACACGAACGTGTCGGGGACCGGCTGCTCTCCCAGCATGAATTTCCTAGAATTCCCAAGACGGCGGTAGCTAAGCGTGAGCCCGAGTCCTCTGATAACGGTAGAGGAAAAGACATGGTCGTCGCTTTGCGCTTCCAGTACGCACCCTGCGGGCTTGAACTCGGTCCACATCATGCCCATACATCGAGCCAGAACCGCGTTGTCGGATAACGTGGTAGAAGGCTCAAAAAGCATAGGTAGGGACGTAAAGGGAGCCGGACCTGCCTTGAGCTCCCTGTGTTGTTCGGCAACAGATCGCAGGAACGGTATTCAACAGACCAGTTCGTTGATGGGTGCCTTCCTGTCGATATCCGCGCGGGCAGGTTCAGGATCCAGTGAGTCTACGACGAACATGGCGGAAGGCCGGGTCGGCTAGACAAGAGCAATCTCAGGAGTCGTGAAGATGTGTTCCAGTCGGAATTGGGTCCATCTCCAGCGTGTCCTCTTTTTCTGCGACCAGAAGTTGCCCAGGACCGAAGGCTGGCAACGCCGATAGCCTTCTATGGAACCGAACACCTGGGACAAGAGCTGACCAATGCCGAGCAAAAGCGATGCCAAAGCGATGGCGGAACCAATAGTGACTGCGGCGATATTAATCCTCGTATCGTCATCCATTGCGAGGGCTCTGAAGTTTTACCAAGAATCTCAGGAACAAGACCAGGAAGTGAACTAAGTAAGGACGGGCACGCGATACCCCGCTCGTCCTGGAAAAAGTCACATGTCTTCTATGTCGAGTGCCGCAGCACTGGTCGCTGGTTGGTGCCTTGCCGCCGAATGGTGAGGTTGAAACTCAGCCACGGATCAGGCAAGTGGCTTGTCAGCTTCCAGTGACCTTGTAGGAACCCTCATTGTGGATGCATCTCCGCAAAACGGGACGATTAGACGTGAGTTATTGAGATGTAGAGAAAAAAAAGGCTCATGGTGTAAGCAGGATTCGCCCGACGAGAAAAGAAACCGCTTCGGGGACCCGCTGAACATAGTATTCGGGGAAGTGTGTTGGCGCAATATACGCGGTACCCATGCAGACCATGTCGCCGGTGTTGCAGATGATGAATGTTTTCTCGAGGGGGTAATTCTTGATCCGCCCGCCGTCCTGGAAGGCCTGCGTGTCTCCAAACGTGACAATGCCCGAGATGCGATCTCTGACCTGCTGCGGTAGGCTTTCCACGGCGCGGTGCGTGATGGCTGCTCCTTGACTGTATCCCGCGACCACGATTTTCGACTGTGGGCAGTAGATGGCCGCGTTGGCGAGGAGGATCTGCATCTCGTAGATCGCGTATGGTGGCGCGCCGCCGGGGTAGAAATTAGTCTCGATGAGTGCCAGATAGTTGACGCCCTGACTGGCCACGTTTTCGGGGCCAAAGTATGTTTTGAGAGCGTTGGAGAGGGCTGGTCCGACCGAAACACCCTGCGTGGTGTGAGTCTGAGTTTCACGAGAGATGGGCCGATCTGTCTCACCATATTCCCCGGCGCCGAGGTCTGTCGCGCCCAAATGAAAATGACCGGCTTGCATCCGGTGTAGCTGAACTCATTCGACCACATTCCCGTCCATGTTTGCCGTTTCTCGGACGCCACTGGCGCGGCGGAAGCCAGGATGGCGATCCACGACATGAAAAAGAGGAGCAGCAGCATCGTGTCAGAGGAGATGTTGCTCCTTCGTACGCTCCTGCCAGAATGGTCGTCTATATTCTGGAAGGAAGGCGCAACTGAGGCAGGCACTGACGGATACAAATGTCTCGCTGCGTGGCTGCTCCATGAGCAACTTAAGGTACCTAGCCAATCCTCTTCTCCTGAACTTGCTCTCATTTACGTCCGACTCTCCTCGGCAGATGTCCCTCCGCCTTGCACGCCAACCAACAGCCCCAGCACCTGCCAGGAAATATCTGCGAACCCTAAAAGCCGGCATTTTTCTCGGAAACATCGGCAACCCCGCTTATAACAGCCTTCTATAGCGGCAGATCTCCTCGGGTCGTCATCGCTTCTGTGGGCTATAGCAAGGCTGCTATCAATTGCCGACGGTTGTGTGGGGGACCCCTTCGATTTGGGGTAGCAGCCGGGAGCTTTGACAGATTGACGTGCAGCATGGAAGTGAGGCGATCGGGTGTCGATGCGGCTGTTGGGGTTTCTAGCGCGGGACGTATGCCAGGTGAAGATGGGCGACACTGCCAACCTTACCTTCACAAGTCTGTTTAGCGCTGGCTGCGATCCACTCAATCCAAACGACCGCACGTGGTCAACGGCTGGACCCCGCATCCCGCGCAAATTGGCTCACGCTTCAACCTCAAGTCAGTATCCCTTTACCGATCAATACGCCTCGACATCTTGCTCGAAAATTTGTGTTATGTCTAGATTACCAGTCCTCAACTCTGCTGACCACTATGGCAACCGCCCGCCATCTCACATAAACACGACAAAGCCAATGGAACTACGGTCGGGCCTAGAACTTCTTGCAGCAAACGACGTCAACAAAAAGTTTTCCCCCGATTGGAAGTGTTCGCTCTGCCGCTCCATCAATGAGCGGTCCCGGCATTTGCAGATTGAACACAAGCCACTCATGGGCCTAGAACTAGCCAAGTACCACACGAGCGAAGAGGCGATGCGGCAGGCCATCCTCGAAGGCTGCCATCTCTGCAGTCTTTTGAACAACTACATACCAGCCGGAGTACCCTTCCCGTTGGAGCTCCTGATAGGTTGCAAATATTTTAAAGGTAGAAGTTCATGGAAACGATCACAATGCTGGTTGCAGCTTGGCAGGCTTGGCCTCGACCAAGACCTTGCCTCCTTTGGTCCGAAGCTGGAGCTGTGGGAAGGAGACGAGAAGGAAATGGAATTATGGCAACGCGATGAGATGCAGCTCAGCATATCCACCGCTTCGGATGCCTCGTTCAACCAAGGCAAGAAATGGATTTCAGAATGCTTCAGCACCCACCCCTCATGCAACTATTCAGATATGATTTCCAAAATTGGCAAGCCGACAAGGTTGCTCGATGTTGGTAACGCTGAGATCCGACTTCGCTGTACGGAGGAGTTGCTACCCAGGCTAGGTGCGAACGGTCTGGAATATCTTACACTTAGTCACTGCTGGGGCAACGCCTCGATCCTGAAATTGACCCAAGGGAACATGGAGCGGCTCAGGCAATCGATCGACTTCCAGGATCTGCCCCTCACCTTCCAACACGCGGTCACCACCACCCGTCGTTTGGGTTTCCAGTACGTCTGGATCGACTCCTTGTGTATCATCCAAGACTCGGCCAGCGACTGGGAGCAAGAATCAGCAATGATGGGTGACATTTACCGCGGAGGAAGCTGCAACATCTCTGCTGTGGCCGCCACCGATAGCAATGCAGGCTTCTTCATAGCCCGCAACCCTCTTTTTTACATCCCGTGCCGTCTCGGAGCGATGGAGAAGCTGAGCCCAGTGGCGAAGAGCCAGCCTACGCCTTCCAACACTACTGGTCGTCTATCAACAAGAGGTTGGGTCATGCAGGAACGCGCCATGTCTCCAAGGACTCTCCACTTTGGACCAACGGGGTTGGCCTGGGAATGCCTAAGTCAACGGATGAACGAAAAGCAATCGCTTTCCGGGATCAGGCCAAAGGCCGAGTTCAGTCTCTTGGAAATCTCGAGCTTGCCGCCACTCAATCTTGCGAACCCGGACAAGCTCACACGCACGTTCTACGATGCGTGGGTCAAGCTACTAACGTCATATTCTCGCTGCGACCTCACAGTTCTCGGAGATAGGCTGGTGGCTTTTAGCGCAATCGTGGCAGAAGCAAGTCGCCGAACTGGGTTGACTCCTATAGCAGGACTTTGGAAGGAGCTCTTACCTGCCGACTTGCTCTGGTATCGTGATGCATCTAGTCCGCCTCTGGGCTCTCCTCAGTCATATCAGGCGCCATCATGGTCTTGGGGCGCAGTGGCCTCTGGTATTCAAAGTGCGTACGCTGAATTGCTGCGTTCAGGGGCAACATTGGAATTCAAGACGACAGTCAGCAACCCGAGCGCATCTGCAAAACCAAACGGACAGGTTATTACCGGTCATATACGTCTGACTGGTCCGTCTAGGCGGTTCAATTGGGCTGGTGGCTCTGAGACCGAGGAGCCCCGTAAGAACTGTCGTCTCGATTGCCTGCAGATGAACGAGCTTGACGATCTCTACTTGTTGCTTGTTGTACGGGGTCGTGGGGCAAGTCTACATCTCGTCAACGATCGTATCGAACAATTAGTAGAGGACAAGGGATTAGTTCTCCAACCAGTTAACGGGACGCCAGGTTCATTCCGGCGAATTGGGTCTTTTCAACAGTCGTACATCGGAGATATCTCTCGAGCTGTCTTTGCAGACAACATTCCCTGCGAAATACGGGACTTCTTGGTGGTTTAGGACACTGATATTGGCGATTTATCATCCGCCCTCTGTGTCATGTTTTAGCGCCGACGAATACCTCCCACAATCACAAATGGCACATCATTACCCACCACATAATTTGTCTGTTCGTAACCTGCCGTCTCGCTTACATCTTCTCCGTCCAGACAGATCTTCCAGGGGCAGCCCCAAGACAACATTCCGAACCAGTGCGAGAGAAACGTGTCTCAGGACCCCTTTCACCGTGCTGCCGACGCCGGGCGCGAGCTTCCGCCCACGCCGCGGAGCAAAAGCCAAATTGGGCTGTCGGGACATTCCCAGTCGAGATATGAGGTCGGTGATTCCCTGACGCCATCCGCACTGTCTTGGTTGTCTAAGACAGGGCCCCTCCCTAGTGAACTCGTGAGACACCACCATTCTTGGAGACCCGTTGCCTCGAGCTCAACGACCTAGCCAAGTAAGCAAGTCGCTGATAATAGCAAAAACACCCCAGGAACTTCGGAGGGAGTCTCCTTATTAAGAAAGGCATAGATACGGATTTAGAAATCGTTGAACAATGCTCCTGCCTGAGAATACATTCTGGAGCGTTGTGCAATTGGTTATATCTAGTTTTGCTGGGATTGTTACTTTCCCTAATCCCTCATTGATGAGTTCTTCTATACGCACCTAGCTATGGGCAAGGTGCGTAGACCAATAGCCACTGAGAGAGGTTGCTTGACCTGAAAAAAGTGCATACACTATCACATGGTGCACCCAAACGTGGCGGTTCTGACCGATTCGAGAGTGTGCTCAGAGCCTGACTGACCGCCCCCAAATCAAGAGTCATTCCAATGGAGCCGACACGCCGACGGTATGGCCGACCCTCAGTATCACGGCGTCAGTGGCCGGCCCAGCCGCGGTCACAGGGAAAATAGTCAAGGTACTGTACAACTTTGTGTCGGACGTTGGCGACGCGCCTTACTCGGCCCGAACAACCCTCGACACAGCCAACGAGACTAAGCTGGCACTCGACGCCGTACAGCATCTGCTTGAGACAATCGACTCTGTTTCGGTGTGGCGGAAGGCGTTGATCGGACTTGATCATGCCGCTCTGACGCTTTTTAATTTCATCATGACTCTCTCAAAGCTCGAAGCACTTGTTGTCGCCGATGAAGATGGTGGCCTCCTTCAGCGGCTGCCTTGGCTCCGGGTGGGGAGCAAAGTGGAACGTCACCGGCCTCGCCTGGAGTCACAGGAAACGTCACTATCACTCATGGCCACAGTGCTACAATGGTGGATCCTTCTTCAAGTACATTCGTTCCTCGCGTCTTCTTGCGCGGGATGCCTTATAGCCAGTCTCCGGTAAATTCGAGGTTTTCTCTGCCCAACGACCACGCGAAAAGTCCTTGTCTTCGCTCTTCACAGAGTCAGTCGGTGTAGTTGGCAAGACTGAAGAATCGTGCTACCAACACAACCGAATACAGCATTGAAAATTTCAGTGACGAAGCCAGGGTCGTCGTCGACGCGCCAGTGGATGTCCCAGAAGGTGAAACGCGGGCAGCCCAGCCGCGGAAATCGGCAGGGGCTTGGCGACAGCGGCTAAAAATACGCGGGCTTGGCTTCCCTCTGGAATGGAACATCCCCGCAGCCGGTCTCGAGGGCTTGTAGGAGAGAGATCGTTCAAGGAGCAAGGAAAATGACGATTTAGGCGGTGCAAATACTCGCGCTCCCACCTTTATTATCCTTGGCTTCGTTGCAACAAGTCCTAGCTGATCAGGTTCCGTCTCCGAAGTTGCACCACTCGCATTTCGCTGCACAAGATCAACCACTCGACGTCGACGCCGTTATCTTATCGGCTAGCCGCTAAATTGTGACCCCCGTCATTGGCGTCAAGGTGGCCCCTGGCGAAACTGGGAATCGAGGCGGCGCCGTGCCACCGTGTCGTCATAGAACCCCCCAACTCGTTTTTTCGGCAGCCCGTGCCAACAACGAATCGATCATCGGAGTGCGCCTGCCAGAGCAGCCTCTTTCATTCCAGTTGTTCAACCTTGTTGCTAGCGGCCCCGTCATAAAGGTTCTCAACATGTCCTGGGAACTTACCCGCCAACGTTGGCTTCGGACCATCAACACCAAATACATTTTCGATCGTGTTGTACGTTCCCACCACTTTCTTTCTTGGCGAGCCGTGAATGTCTTCGTATCTGCCCGTTGATTTTCCACCGGCGCATTGACTTTGCATCCAAAATCGCACGCCCCACTGACCCAACGCCTCGCCGTAGCCTCTCCTGAACGTGCTCATCTTCTTGATCGAGATGGCACTGCTTGCGCGGCTCTCGAGCCGCTTTAATGCCTACTATGACGAACGACCAGGTACGCTCCCAGACCATCCGTCGTCGATCCCAAAACGCCGAGGGCTACTGACAAAATGACCCGACAGTACTCACCATGATGGTGACCAACGCCGTTCTCGGTGGCATCGCCGACACGGTCGCCCAAACCATCACGTCTGTCCGACAGCGAGCGCTTAGGAAGCACCCGAACGGCCAGCTGAACCCGAGAGAAGATGCTCTCGCCATCGAGATCCACGAGCTCGACCGCAAGAACCCCCTCAACGAGAGGGATCTCGTCCCCGAGTCCAAGCTTTTGCCCCCGCCCTTCGACTTCGAGCGCCTCACGCGGTTTATGGGATACGGTTTCTTGATGGCGCCGGTTCAGTTCCGTTGGTTCAAGTTTTTGGAAAAGTGCTTCCCCATCACCAAGACCAGCGCGTTTGTGCCCGCCATGAAGCGTGTCGCGTTCGACCAGTTCGTTTTCGCGCCATTCGGTATCGCCTGCTTCTTCACGGCAATGACGGTTGCCGAGGGCGGCGGAAGGCGGGCCGTCTACCAAAAGATGCGGGACATGTACGTGCCGACCCTCAAGGCAAACTATTTGGTGTGGCCCGCAGTCCAGGTGATCAACTTCCGTTTGATGCCTGTGCAATTCCAGCTGGTAAGTTCAGCAACCATCCGCCTTCAACTGACCGAATCCCTGACTGACCTCGCTGTCCAGCCATTTGTTTCGACAGTCGGAATTGCATGGACTGCTTATCTATCCCTTACGAACGCAGCCGAGGATGTTGAGCTGAGCCGATCCGGCCCGAACTCTCCGAACCTTCGGTTGCCTTGATCGGGGGTCGTCGGAGCGGGTTGCTCAGGATGCTCCGCTGCATTCCGAGATGACATAGCGCGGTGGTGTTACCGCGGAGCGGAGAAGTGGCCGGCTGGGTTGGCCATGGAAGTAGCTACAGTTCGGTGTCTCCTTCGCTGTATCCACAGGCGTTGCATTGGGACGGATTGAACAGGACGACCAAGGGCGATGGGCAAAGGTCGACAACATTTGGGGGCGAATGGTGTTACATGATAGACGTTTTGCTTTTGTTGGGCATCATAACTTCCATTTCCCACCGCAGAGAAATTTGTATACGATAATTTCCATTCACGATCACAGAGTTCATGAGCAATTCAGTCCCTGGCAGAGACGTCCCAGAGGTGGGGCCTGAGAGCTGTGGATGGAGGGCCTCCCAAGTTCCGGGCCGCCGCTGACGGCGAAAGGAGCATGTCGTGGGCGGAAAGATCGCGGAGGCGAAGCAAGCTTGCGAAGGAAGACGATATCGGCTGCCAAGGGCAACCTAGGGGAGCGCGGTGATTCCTCAAGTTTCTATTGCTCAATCGGAGCTCCCCTCGCAAGCACAGGGGAGGAGCTAATTGCCGCAGAGCGGGCTGGCCAACCAACCATCAAGCGACGTCACAGCTTCACCTTAGTAACCCCACCAACTTTTTACCCCTCCACCCCTCCATCCCAAACTTCCCAACCGGTCAGGCCATCATTACTGCGTCTTTTACCGTGCCATATTTTCCGTGAATCTCCTTCCCGGATACCATATCATCGCGGAGACCTACTACTACACGCCAATTGATCTTGATACCCCACACCATGTCTCTCGCCAACAAGCTCTCGATCGAGGACGTCGACCTCAAGGGGAAGCGCGTTCTCATTCGCGTACGTCCATCCCAACATGTGAAATCTGTGGTTGGGACGAACCCACCGTGCTGACATCGGACCGCAACAGGTCGACTTCAACGTCCCTCTTGACGCCGACAAGAACATCACCAACAACCAGCGTATCGTTGGTGCCCTCCCGACCATCAAGTACGCTGTCGACCATGGCGCCAAGGCAGTGATCCTCATGTCCCACCTTGGCCGCCCTAACGGCCAGGTCAACCCCAAGTACTCTCTCAAGCCTGTCGTCCCAGAGCTCGAGAAGCTCCTCGGGAAGGGCGTTACCTTTGCTCCGGACTCCGTTGGGCCCGAGGTCGAGGAGATCGTCAGCAAGGCCGATAACGGAGATGTTATTCTCCTTGAGAACCTTCGCTTCCACGTCGAGGAGGAGGGCAAGGGCACCGACGCCGAGGGGAACAAGGTCAAGGCCGACAAGGCCAAGGTGGAGGAGTTCCGTAAGGGCCTCACCAAGCTCGGCGACGTCTTCATCAGTAGGTTATGAGGAACGAACTTGCACCGGACAGCCAAGCTAACGCATGTGTAGACGATGCTTTCGGCACTGCTCACCGCGCGCACTCTTCGATGGTTGGCGTCGACCTTCCCCAGAAGGCTGCTGGTTTCCTCATGAAGAAGGAGCTCGACTACTTTGCCAAGGCCCTCGAGAACCCCAAGAGGCCATTCCTCGCCATCCTTGGTGGCGCCAAGGTCTCTGACAAGATCCAGCTCATTGACAACCTCCTTGACAAGGTCAACACTCTGATTGTCTGCGGCGGCATGGCTTTCACCTTCAAGAAGACCCTCTACAACGTGCCCATTGGCACCTCTCTCTTCGACGAGGCTGGCGCCAAGACCGTTGGTGACCTCGTTGAGAAGGCCAAGAAGAACGGCGTCAAGGTCGTCCTTCCTGTCGACTACATCACCGCTGACAAGTTCGACAAGAACGCTGAGACCGGCTATGCCACCGATAAGGACGGTATCCCCGATGGCTGGATGGGTCTTGACTGCGGAAAGGAGTCGATCAAGCTTTACAAGGAGGCCATCGATGAGGCCCAGACCATCCTCTGGAACGGCCCTGCCGGCGTCTTCGAGTTCGACAAGTTCGCTACTGGCACCAAGGCCACCCTTGATGCTGCCGTCGAGGCCGCTGCCAACGGCAAGATCGTCATCATTGGCGGTGGTGATACGGCCACCGTTGCTGCCAAGTATGGTGTTGAGGACAAGCTCAGCCACGTGTCGACTGGTGGTGGCGCCAGCTTGGAGCTGCTTGAGGGCAAGGAGTTGCCCGGTGTTACGGCCCTGAGCGAGCGTAAGTAGGAGCTTCAAGCCTCGGTGTTTTAGGAGTACATTTACTGGGCTCTTCGCGTGATCGGGAGAATCTTTCACCGTGGGAACGGGAAGCCGTAGCGAAAAAAGGCATGGCTGGAAGGAATGACACATCTTTAATGCGCTCCTAGAAGAAACAAAGATTATCTGCTTCAATGTGTCTTGTAGTCTGGTCGTGAATGTGGTTGGTCTAAACTGTCCCATTCTCTATTTTTGGGTAACTCATGACAATTCCGGAGTAATACCCAGCAGTGCGCCCTCCGCCTCGAATCAGGATGACTCTATGCTCAACAAAGCTTCGGTTTCCATATGCGGTAGAGAGATGTCGAGTCGCCGTCTGTTTCATCGCTTCTTGTTCGCCTCGACTTTCTTCAGCTCCTCCCTGCGGCGTTGCAGTTAGTATCGATATCCCACAAAACCAACAAAAAACCCACCTCAGCTGGTTCGAAAAGTCATCGCTAGTGTCATCGTCATCCCAGGACTCCTCCCACAAGTGTTCTGTGCTCTCGCCAGCAGCAGCCTCTGTGTCCTCGGCTGCCCAATCTATCGTCGCATGTCAGCATGTTCACCTCCTAATGCAGACTTGATGTATCTCTCAACTCACCATCGACGGGAAAGTCCTCAAACTCGTCATCCTCCTCGAGCGCGGCGGTAGGCTTTTGCTCGGCGGCGGTCTGCTCGTTCTTCGCGTCGGCGGCGGGCGCCTTTTCGTCCTTTTTGGGTGCGGCAGATGATGCCATTGTATGAGAAGTAATCGCAGCGACAGAGAAACAGAGATGGTCGGGACGGATGTGTGGGTGGGTGACGATGTTTGGTCTCAAAGAAAGCCTGCTGGCTGGGCCTGGTCTACCTACGCAGTTCGGAGTTCAGGTCGGTCGCGCGCGTGAGGCGGAATCAGCCGTGGTGGCGGGGGCACGGGCCAGACTTGCCTTGATTTTATCGATAAGAGTGGGCTGGGTTGGGATCCACACTGGCCTCGAGTTTGGCTCCGGGATTCTGGGAGGTTGTTTGCACGAGTCAGGAGGAGATAGCGGACTCCTCGGGGCTCGGAACGTTTTAGTATGGGAAGCTTGAACGGCGCTTGAGCTGGGGATAGTGCTACGCAAAGTTTTTCTGAGGTCATTGAGGTGCTTTCGTGAGGTGGGCCAATGGGACGGGTAAGCTGGGCAGACAATGGCCGCCCCTGGATGATGATGATGACAAACCCCCCCCTTCTGGTTCTTCTCGCTTTGTGAGCAGTGGGATGGTTGTCTCGTCAGGAACAGGCTCGCTTCCGAAATGCGATCGCTTTTCGAATGCGAAAGTCAATTGTGACAAATCCCTCTGATAGGCGGCTCCCACTTCTTCTCTGTCGCCATCGAGCCGTCATTGCGCGTCCCGTTTGCACCTTCTTGCATTGGAAGTCGCGTTTGGCGGGGCTCGGATCCCTGCGTTCGGGGGTGCGGGGCACAAACCGTCAGCTTGCAGCTTACAGCACCCGGCAGACCGTTTTAAAAACAGCACGGCTCCAGCAAGCATCCTTTCTTGCCTCGTCCCGGGGTCGACCTTCCAACTCAGCCGTAGCCTGGAACCTTGTAAAAAGCCTGGGTTTCCTGGCGCTTTTTTGGCTGTAGGCTGTTCCTTGCCTCTCATCCTTTCTCCCGGGGTTGCCGGGTTGTTTTGGGTCAACTTTTCTAAACTCCGCTGGGCTTGCTTTTTTCTTAAATCTTTCTTGGCTGTTTGCCGAGCAAACAGATTGCTCCATTTTCACACACAACTCTCCCAGGCACGCGACACACCCAAACCGACAGCGCAATGTCGGCGCTCCGTTCCTGGCTGCGCGGGTCTTCCGCCGCTCCAAGCTCGAAAACGTCGTCGAAAGGGGGCAGTCCCCTGCCGAGTCCCGCCACCAGCTCCCTGGGGCTCAACGGCCATGCCAAGGCGCCGCTGAGCCCCGCTTTGCGAGAGATCTCAGATATTGAAGATGCTATGGCTGCTGCGGGGCTGATCATGAACGATGACATCGAGGGCGCCGAGGCCGGCTTGCGCAGTCGCGAGAACGGCTCGGCCTTTCACCAGCTCGGTTTGGGTCTGTCAACGTTCATGAGGAGTGTGCTAGGCTTTGAGAAGGAGATTATGACCGAGGCTGCCAACCGGTTGACTGAGACGGAGAACCGGGCGTGGAACGATATGAAGAAGGCGCAAAAGGAGGCCGAGAAGGCATCGGGTGGAGGGGGCGGAGGCTGGTTCTCCTCAAAACCTGCTACTACAACGGGTCCGTATGAGACGGGGCGGGCTGCGGGGAGCGTGAGCAAGATCTATCCGCCTGGTTCGGAGTTTGCGCTGGTATATGCGCTGGCACAACTCATGAATGCAGTTGTGGGTGTGATGCACGAGAGTCTGACAGAGGGTCTCAAAGGGTTTTACAAGTTGCGCAAGGCGTATTACACCCTTGACGGCATTATGCAGGCCGAAGAGCAGTACCTCAGGTCGCTCCAGGGTGGCGGGCTAGGAAGTGTCCCGGTGCCTGTACCACCAAGACCGCGCATGTCTGACGATTTGATGCCAGGAAGTTTTGATGAAACTGAGTTTTTGGATCTCGAGGGCAATGACACACCGGCAGGGAAAGAAGGAAGCGACGAAGAATTTGTCGATATTGTCAAGGACCTTTCAGGGAGGCAAACGCCAGGGAGCATACCTGCGCTCAATGTGGTCAAGCCGAGCGAGCCGAAGCCTGCCTCAGATGCGCATTCTGCCGCAGACACCAAAGTCCTTGACGAGAAACTCGGCCAGCTTGCCATCTCTGGCACTCTCCCAGATAATGTCAGCGCTTCGTCACGTCCAACAACATCGTCTTCCATCAGCCAGCCTGTTCGTTCAACCTATGGCGCCGATAAAGATCTCTTCACCAACCCGGTCGACATCTTTGTCCACTCCGGTGTCAACATGTGTTTCGGCATTCTGCTTCTCATCATCTCCATGGTTCCTCCCGCTTTCTCACGTCTCCTCTATGTTATCGGGTTCAAGGGCGATCGCGACCGTGGCGTCCGCATGCTCTGGCAAGCCAGCAAATTCCCCAACATCAACGGTGCAATGGCAGGCCTCGTCCTACTTGCCTACTACAACAGCTTCCTCGGCTTTGCCGACATTCTCCCAAGTGAACAGGACATTGCCGAGCAGCTTGCCAGGTCTGACGCCGAAGCCGGGGAGGTCGATGCAGTTGGCTACCCAAAGGAAAAGTGCGCCGCTCTGTTGGCCGACATGCGCGTCCGTTACCCCGATTCCCGGCTCTGGAAGCTTGAAGAGGCTCGCGTCCTCGCTGGTGACAAGAAGCTCGAGGAAGCCATTGCTTTGCTGAACGACAACACCGATAGCAAGATGCGCCAAATCACCGCTCTGAATAACTTTGAACTCGCTATGAACTCGATGTACGTTATGGACTTTACGTCCATGCGGGATAACTTTTTGAGGTGTGTTGAGCTCAATAACTGGAGCCATTCGCTGTACTACTACATCGCTGGCTGCGCTGAGCTGGAGCTGTATCGAAACGAGTTTCACCGTGCGGCTGGGTTGGCAGAGGGCGATGCCGAGAAGCGGGTTGCTGTGACACAGGCACAGAAGCACAAGAGGACGGCAGAGGAGCACTTCAAAAGGTCACCAACGGTGGCGGGGAAGAAGAAGTTTATGGCACGTCAACTTCCGTTTGAGGTGTTTGTGTGCCGAAAGTTGGCAAAGTGGGAGGAGAGGGCCAAGGCGCTGGAGTTGGACATGATTGATGCGGTGGGTGTGAGTCCCGCTATGGAGATGATCTATCTCTGGAACGGGAGTAAGAGGATGGAGTCTCAGTTGTTGGAGAGGGCACGCGGCTACCTGAGATGGGAGAGATGCACTGTCGACGAGGCCAAGGTTGCTAAGATTAAGGAGGAAAAGGACGAGGCGGCCATTGCGGCTTTGGCCGAGTCGGCGTTGCTCAGGCAATTGGGCAAGGCTAAGGAGGCGAAGGCGCTTGCTGGGCCCTTGCTCGAGGTTGACAGGTGAGGTTAGACCTTTTGTGTGGGGGGTTCAAGACTAACGACGCAATAGGATGTTGTTCAAGGGTCCGACAAGGGATGACTACTGCCCAGCTGCTGCTCATTACGAGATGGCGGCCGTGGCGTGGATGGACGCTTGTGACCCACAATCATGGCCGACAGCAAACGAGAAAGGAAGTGCTGCCACGCAAGAGGATGTCGAGGCATTCCGGAAGGAGAAGACTGAGGAGTGCCAGCTGTATCTGGACAAGGTCTCCACTTGGGAGGGCTTCGTGCTTGACGCGAGGTTTGGTATGAGAGTCAAGGCCGGCGTCGAGACGCTTAAGTGGTTGAGGAGTAAAAAGGGCTGGTGATTCTGTGTTATTGTTGCAGCCACTCATTGTCAGCGTCACACAGCATATGGCATGGCGTACATATTGTGCTAGAAAAGGCATGTGTTGGGTTTTAGTGGACTCGGGTTTCAGCGCTCAGGGCGGATAGACGGGCTTGTTGGCGTTTTGGTTCACTGTGGGTGGCTACTGTACAAATACAATGGGGTGAACATAAATACAATGGGGTGAACATGAATACAATGTCGTATGAGCTGCTCGGGGTATTCCAAAACCCGAACTTGTTTTGTATCCTGTCACGATATCTAAGCCAAGACGCCGCCCCGAGCTTGAACCGCATGTGTAAACACAGACAAAAAGGGAGAATGCTTTCCATCCACTTGGGTATCCCATATCCAACGCAAACGCCGGAGCCCGAACCTATATCCAAATGACAGCATTTTATCACAAACAAGCGCCAACCGACCAACCACCTCATTGAGCCGACACATTCCTGTTCCTAGGAGACCTCCTCTTCCCCTTCCTCACCTGCTCAAACACATCCCCCACCCCATTCGCCGCCTTCTCTCCCCGTTCCTTGAGATGATGCTTCTCGGCCTCACCCTTGACATCCCGCATCACATCCCCACCCAGACTCGTCCCATGGAACCAATCCAACACGCCCCACGCCCCGAAATTCCCCGATGGTCGCGCATAGTGCAACGCACTCCGCTTCGCGATCCCACCCATGATAATCCCCGGCACAATATTATAGCCCGACATAGCGAGCGTTTCCTCCACCGTAGCAAGCCCCACAAACAAGAAATACGTCAGGAGGTGTAGATGTCTGTGCATCACCAACGCGGGTAGGTAAATCGGGATAAAACGGTGGAGCAGAAACGGGACGGGATGGTCCGCCATGAGGAGTAACGCAAACGGCGCTGATCCGGCGCGAGCGTGCGCGCAGCGTTTATGCTGGGATGCGATGCGCCGGGTGGTGCGCCGGGGGATTTGGGCGTGCAGGATGTAGCGGTGGATGTAGTATGTGAGGATTTCGCGGGCGAGGAAGAGCAGGCCTACGTGCTTTGCCATTTGCCATGGTAAGGGGAGGGTGGTGGCTGTGCGGAAGACGGGGGCGCCGAGGACGGTTGCTGTGCCGAGGGAGAGGGCGCCTTCGAGGAGGGTTGCGAGGGAGAGGTTGAGGAGGGCGAGTGTGATGAGACGGGCGAGGGCTTTGGGGTCGCGGGGCGGGAGGGCTGAGGTGCCGTTGTATTTGATGGATTCGGCGAGGGACGGCAGAAGGATGTCGACTAGGAGGAAGAAGAGGGAGGGGATGAGCCAGAAGACGATACGGAGACCGGTTGTGCCGAGGAGTTCGATCTTGAGGGGAGAGTGGCTTAGGACGAGCGTCGACCAGGTCATGTAGAAGAAGAGAAGGTTCAAGGAGGTTGACCAGGAGGTTAGGGAGGAGGAGAAGAAGTAAGAGGCGATGGGGAGGGATAGGAGGAGGTCCATCTTGATGTGGGTGGGATCAACTCGATCGTGGGAAAATGGGGAAGACTGGTATAAGATGAGAGTTTACGGGGATGGTGTTGCAACTGGTACAAAACATATAAGATGGAAAAGATAGAAGCTCCATCATGACCGCGATACTGTGTAAGTTCCGGCCATGACGCGAAGCTCAATGACTTACCTCCCTTGTTGCTTGCTGCCAAGGTCATCGTGGGATGTCGGCATTACGTCATAACCTCGACGACGGTTTGAGACCCAGATGGGAAGGCGGTCTGGGATGGCAGATAGCTGGTGGGTGAACCCCTATTCTTTGACTTCACCAACTCGACGACCACCCGCAACCCGAGTCCGTCTCAAAACCTCCGACGTCGGGACCTTTCCTGTGGATGAGCACCAGCCCCATCAATTGCTGCGCAGATGCTCACGTCGTGAGAACTGCCGCCTGGAACTGCCCTCCGCGGCCGCACGGATCGCGAGCTGACAACCAGGCGAGGACTGACGCCAGGGAGATCACGGAACTGTGCAAATGCTTCCGCTGACACCTTGGGAGATCATTCCTCGGCGTCGACTCTTCCTGGTTGCCCGGATGGGCATCCTTCGTTGGCAGACGACTGCTTCGGTCTGGATGAAACACAGCGCTGGGGCCGCCATCCAACTCCATTCGCTTCCAGTGTGCCATGCAAGATGCATGCACGCTGCACCTCAGCGGCACCCCGCCGTGACCCTCTGCCGTCCCTCGACCTCGTTTGGCTCGACTCATTGGTCGACACAAGAGTGCGGCCGAGACAACTTTTTCTTTTGAACGTCGAGCGGAAGGCGGCAGAAGCGCGGTAGCCCTCGATTATTGGAATCTTGCGTCAGCGCTGTGATCGGGACTCGAGCAAGCGGAGGAGGTTGGGAAGGAGGGGAAGACGGTGCACCACGGGTGACGGGCGTTGGAATTGCTGTGGATCGATGCTACGACGATGCGCTTTCCAGAAGCAATCCCCGATGCTGCCCGTTTCCAACAGGGATTCTCCACACGAGACACCCGAACTTCTGGACGTATGGTTCGCCTTTTTATGTGCCATGCCGCCATCGCAAAAGCCGAGTCCGCAAAAGAGCAACCACGGCGATGAAGCGGGGTGCCAGTTTATGTGTATGGACCGGAACCTCTTGCAGGCGATCTGTCTCGGAGCTTGGACCCCGGGCGTGTCGGCCGCGTCGGTCTCGAGTGGCCGAAAACTCCGCCCAAGGGACGTGTCGCTTTTGCTTCTTGTGGTTTTCGTTTTTTTTTTGTTGGGCCAGAGTCGCCAAGGGGTATTCGCTGCGGCGTGGGGGGCGGGGCATCCAATGCACGGGCATAATCCACCAGTGCTATGAAAGGGGTGCGATTTATCGACGCAGGGGCCCCAGGTCACCCGTCGTCTCCATGTCAAACTGTTAGCGACGGCCCGCACGGGAAAGGTCAGAAGCTTAACAGGCGTAATGGAGGGAAGGACCCATCCGATAGATTGGGCAATCTGGGTGGCCGTCAGCAATCCGGGTCCGCGCACGCGCCCTTTCTCGTCTCGCTGCGTCTTCCTCGCTGCTGGAATTTGATCTCCACCCTCTCCTGCAGCAGCGACGCAGACGAGCAGCAACATTCTCCCTCTGTTGCGCGTGCTTTGTCCGTGTCTCTGTTGAGACATCACACGTCCAGCTTGGCCGCCGCCTGCTTCTCCACCTCTCCGGCTTCCTCCTCTGCACGCCACCGTTGGAAGGGGAAAGACACGGTCAATGCTCAGCTTTTAGCTCTGCGACACGCAGCAAAGGCGTTGCCCGAACGTCGACCATTTCCGCCTCGGTCACTGTGTCCTGCAAAGTCAATTGAACCCCTAACTCGGGCAGACTCTCAGCTTTGTCGCCTGTCGTCAGGCCTCAGCTCAGTCCCTTGCAGACGCAAGACGCACGACGCAGGTTTGCCTGGTTGCTGCTGCTGCAGGAGACAGGTTTGCTTGTCTCAACAATTAGCCGCACCAGATCGACGAGGCCCAGCATCGAGCTAAGCTCGGTCTCGCACGCGGATCCTCCAAGAAGAGGCTTTCCACACACGACGCCGAGGCTCCGGCCCTAACGCACAATAACACCTTCGTCGCGCCGCTGACGCCGCCGCCATGGAGCACTCGTCTTCCCCACCTTACCAACCCCCTATCCCAATCCCTCGGAAGGCCCGCGAGAGATCAGAACGTGGCCGGGTGCGTGACGAGCGTGAACCTTCCCGCCACCATCAACCTCCCCCCGCCATCTCAACTTCGGATGCCAACCGCGACCGGGAGCCCACCGACGTCTTCCGCGACTGGACCGACCGGGATCGCGAGCGATACGTCGAGCGCTACCTTCGAGACACCAGAAACACCAGAGAAGCGAAGGACGACACCATCGGCCCAGTATCCCCTGCGTCGCCTGAAGTCATCTCCAACCTCATCACCTCCCTCTCGGCCATCTCCCGGCCCCTGAGTAACCACTTCGAAAACCCATCGTATCTCTCGCCGCTTGGTGCCCATAGTCCTCACAACCTCTCCGTTCCAACATCCCCCACTGGCGGCTCGTTCGGTGTCGACTACGGTGCCTACAAGAAACCCTCCATCGCAGAGGAAAACGACGGCATCCAGCTCGACGAACTCGCTGCAAGCGCCCCGGTAATCAGAACCTCAAAGCCCCCAAGCGGCTTTTCTCCTTTGACAGCGCCCAAGTCTCCCAAAAGCCCAGGAACTCGAGATGCATCCGGCCTAAGAAGCCTGCTATCTCGGGGCAGCAGCAGCGCCCTCTCCCGTCCATCAAGCCGTGGATCACTGGCATCTGGTGCTGACAGCATTGGTAAGCTGAGCATCGAACGTTCATCGGAGCCCCTCTCGCCTGGTGCGGAAGGCAGTCTCAGGAGACAAAAGTCACACGACAGCTGGGGGAAGAAGACAGGGAGGAATCAGCGCGGGTTGATGTACATGAGCAGTAGGGAACAACTCCGTGAAAAAGAGGCAGAGAAAAAGAGAGCAAGCATTGGCGCTGTTGGCGGCACTGGTAACGGCCGACTCGATCCCCTCGCCGCCGAATCGATCATCAACGAGGAGTCCCCTAGCGATTCCCCCTCCCACCCACAACAGCGACCCAGTTGGAGCGCTGAGATACCCAGCGGTGGTTTACCGAGCCCTCGACCGATCCCTACCCGAGATTCGTCACTGCGCAAGACAGGCAGCAACGCAAAGCGGTCGTCTGCGCGGGCGTCAAAGTCGTCGAAAAGAGACAGCGATACCCCTGCCACCGACACGATCCACGAGCTCGACGAGCACAGCAGCGGGACCCGCAATTCACGGAGCGACGGGACCAAGCGCCGCTCGAAAAAAGAGGACCTGGATCCCGTGAGACTTTCGGCGGATCTGTCGCGGAACCCTGCGTCCTTCAGCAAGCCTCGCCCCGACGCCTACCACTCGAGCCCGTCAACTCCGGCCGCCGCTATGTTTCCCGACGTGAACCCAGTGGAGGACGGCGCACCGTCGCCCGCCATCGCACAGGGGCGGAGGAGAGACAGGGAATCAAGCGCGGATGGTCGGAACAGGCGGCGCTCTGGCCTCTACACGCCAGATCCCCTCGGAGGATACGCCAGCGAAACCGGCGGGACGACACTCAAGGTCAAGCGCAGCAGCAGCAGACTCAAGCGCCTTTCGGGGGCTGCGAGCCCAACCACAGACAGATCTTCCGACCACGGCGTCGCCGCCGGGAACCAACCTCACATCGCCTACGAGAGACCCGGCAGTGCTGATAGCATCGATGATGCAGTTGAGAGCTATCTGTGCAGCCCAAGGTTAAGCCAAAAGATTCGGCATCCACAGACAGGACGGGTCATCAGCTTTAGCGAAGTTGGAGACCCCAGCGGGAGTGCCGTGTTTTGTTGTGTCGGCATGGGCTTGACGAGATACATTACTGCTTTCTACGACGAGCTTGCGCTAACGCTCAAGCTGCGTCTGATCACGCCGGATCGACCCGGTGTGGGCGACAGTGAACCATATGCTGAGGGCACTGCGACGCCTCTCGGATGGCCCGGTATGCTTACTGTCTTTCCTGTTGATGCCTTGACTGACTCTCGTGTTCTCAGATGACGTATACGCAATCTGTCAGTCACTCAAAATCACGAAATTCTCGATCCTTGCCCACTCAGCGGGCGCTATTTACGCCTTGGCTACGGCACTTCGTATGCCGCAACACATTCGGGGCAGGATACACCTCCTCGCCCCTTGGATTCCACCGTCGCAGATGAGCGTCTTTGGTGCGAGTGCCCAGACGCCTCTGCCACCCACAAACGCAATTCCGACCAGCCAGCGCATTTTGAGAGCGCTCCCAACGCCGTTTTTGAAGGCGGCCAACAGCAGCTTCATGACGGCGACAAGCTCTAGCATCACCAGTTCCCTGCCCAAACAGAAGCGTGCCAAACGGGAAAAGAAAGCCAAGCGCGCCAGCCAGGAGGCTGCCGAGAACAAGGAGAACCATGTCGACGACCATGCCCCGAAAGACATGCCCCAGATGCAAGCAGCCGACGAAAACATGGATCGTATCCGGCCCACCGGGGCGAGCCCCACATCTGCCGGCCCGACAGGGGCTCAGTCGAACGGCCACCGTCACCATCGCTCCAACTCATCACAACGAGGGAGCAGGCGACACTCGGAAAAGGAGCACATCCTCTCCGCCGCCGCGGCGCTGGCCACGTCCGAGCTCGCGGATCGCGAGCGCCAGGAGATATATGACAACCGACTGACACACGCAATTTGGCAGCTGGCGACGACGGGTGCCAACCCCGCTGTTGACCTCTTGGTTTGCCTGGAGCGAAGACACACGATTGGCTTCCGCTACGTTGACATTACGAGGCCCGTTGTCATCCACCACGGCAGCCGTGACACGCGAGTGCCGGTGGAGAACGTCAAGTGGCTTGGAAAGACCATGCGCCGGTGTGAGGTGCGGATTCTGGAGGGAGAGGGCCACGGGTTAATGGCCAGCGCACATGTCATGGGCGGCATTTTGATGGAGGTCAGCCGTGAATGGGACGAGTGGAGCCGTGTTACTGGCGCCACACGGAGGGATACCATTACTGAGAGACCGAGGAGAGGTACGATCGGCCAGGCGAGATGAACGACATGACCGTACCTCCGATGAACGATTCTTCCAAGCCAATTGCTTGATTGCGAGCCCGGCACGTCCGTCTCGCTCCGCTTCTCGGTTCCTGGTCAGGTCTTCAAGGGCCGCGCCGCGTCTGTGGGAACGCTTCGCGCAGCGCCACGCCAGAAGCTTATGGACGCATTGATAAGGGTGGAACTTGCGGGGTCTCAAATGACCTCACGACTTTGGTTTCGACGACCGCCATACGTTAGCGTCATTGTTTGTGTGTATTAAAGATGAGGGTTTCGGGGTGATGGCTGCAGGCGTTTGTGGCTTGCTCAGGGGGTTAGACTTGGGTCATCAAAACAGCCCAAGACGGCTGAGGTGTGGTTATTCGGGCGGCGCACGTTGGCATGAGCGCCGCTTTTCTTGATGAGTTACTGTTCCATATCCGTCTATATAGTCTAGCTCATAATGTCCAATGGTAATGCACTCTGTTTCAATCACGCAAAGTCCCCTGTGTCGGCTGACCCCACAATCCAAGTAAACAAAACCCCCTTTTCCCATCATCACGCCCCAGTCGGCGGCGCCCCACCTGGCACAGCATTGTTCACAACATCAGGCGCCTCAACCTTGACCTTGAGGTGGATGACTCCAAACCCAGGCTTCTTGAGCGTATCCTTCAATCTGCTCGCCCGCCCCTTCACCCTTTTCTTTCCCCGGCTCAAGACGCCTCTGATCTTTTTAGCCAGCTTCTTGAGTTTGTTCTTGATCCTGTCCCGAACCGCCTTGACCTTTTTGCGCTTATGGCCCTTTGGTTTCTTGTGTTTTCTCAGATCAGGCGTGTGTCGTGTTGTGTTTTTGACCGAGCCCAGCGCCGGAAAGTTCATTGTGGCCAGGTCGGCGGGCAGCTCGATCTCGATGTGTGGTGAGGGGCTGGAGACGATGACGGCTGTGATGGGGATCGTTTCGGCCGGTGGGAAGGCAAAGGTGTGGAAGGAGGCTGGGATCGAGGTTGTTTCGGACGGGCGCGGGGGCGGTGGCTTGCTGTCGCCGGCGGCGGTGGAGGTTGAGGCTGTTCGTTGGGCTTTGGGGGATTTGGGTGGTTTGGGCAGCGTGGGCTCCTTGTCCTTGGGATCCTTGTCTTTGGGGGGGTTGGGTTCCTTGGGAGGTTTCGACTCTTTTGGCTCCTTTGGTGGTTTCGGTTCCTTTGGCGGCTTTGGCTCCTTGGGAGGTTTGGGAGGTTTGGGCTCTTTGGATGGCTTGGAGTTCTTGGACGGCTTGGAGTCCTTGGATGACTTGGAGTCCTGGGAGGGTTTATGGTCCTTGGGTGGTTTGTGGTCTTTTGAGGGTTTGTGGGCCTTGGGCGGCTTGGATTCTTTGCGAGGCTTTGACTCCTTGCGGGCTTTGGACGACTCGTCGGACTTCGGAGCGGGATCGGCTGAGTCGCCCGTGGGGGCTGGGAGCAGCTTGGCTGTGTCCGACTCGGGGTCTGCTGGAGAGTCGGGTGCCTTGCGACGGAAAAGTTTCATCATTTTGACGGCTGCCTGACGGCGGATCCGAAAGGAGGGTACAAGGTGGGGGGATTTGGAAGAACGATCTTGAGGTGGGAGAGAATAGGTAATGATCGGTCGTAGGTGTGGAGATTATGGTGACGGTGTGTTGAAGATGGGAGAAGCCTCTTGGAATGCTCCGACGCCAGGCTTGCGCGAGCGGGCGTTGGCTTTTGTGATTTGGGAAGGAGTCTTCTAGTTGGCCGGGATCATCCACAAGGATTAGGGGCAAGTGCTCTTTGACTCTCCCGTGGCAAGTCAAGCTCGTGAGCTCTTTCCCCCCCAAGTTGAAATGCCTCGATAACGCCAATAATACCCACAGCGGGGAGATCGTGCCCATCTGCAGAGCCAACTGACTGAGGCTCTCCGCTCCCTCCGATATTGAATTCTGGCATCTGGTTGGTCTTTTGCTGGGGTTCTCGTAGGCAGGTGTTCATTTTGGTCGACGCCCTTGTCCATCAGATGGTCTTTGGCCCCACTGCTACCTTTTCTGTTTTTAATAACCTTGTTGGCCATCCCGATACCCGTGAGCCAACTAAAATCCAGTCGTCCAGAAAATCCCACCCAAACAACCGCATTGTAAGATGTGTGGAACAATCTAGGCTTCATCCGGGTTTCACGACATGAGGACCCCGATAATGGCGCCACGGTGGGTGACAAGTTGATCTCAAGGCTGCCTGTCGTTGAGCGAACATTCGAGATGAGCTCTATTTTTCGCACACCCCTTTTTTGTTTTGACACACGGCGCCCACGATCCTCGAGGTCGACGGTGCTGTACTAACTTCTACAGCGACCATCAGCTTCGAGGAAAACTGGACGTGAACCCCCATTTCTACAACATTGTCGATTTTTCTAACTATTCCACAGATGTCAAGGGCTCGTCAACGGCCAAAATCTACCAAGCGGCGAAGCGAGCGGTCGATGCTGTCGTTGGGGGTATGTCTGAGGATGACTTCAAAGGTTTCCGCACAACGATGAGGGCAGAGTAGACAGCAGCGAGGGACGGCTGCGGGGAGTATGAAGGTAATGGCAAGCCTAAAGATGCATTCTTTGAGGGAGTTTTCGATGCCCTCACCAGGGAGTTGATGTTGTGCTGAAATAGGGGATTTGCTGATGCTGAGGGTTAGAACTTATCGGAGACGGCGAATATTAGTTGTCCGTTGATGGCGTAGGAGACACCTGGGGGATGGATGGCGCTCAAATGATGGGCGTTGACATGAAAAATAATAATAGCCTTGGTTTTCGATAATCAGAATCCAAACCTGACCTTGCTTTTTACATGGCCTGACTGTGTCTCTTTTCTCTTGGCATGAAACACCATATATTCTGGGGGAGATGATCTGTATCGGCATGATCCAGAATGCTCGCTCACGGCGACTGACCATTGTCGAACTTCTAGGCCCTAATTATGGATTGCGCGCAGTTGAGCTTTGACAAGGTGAGAGTTACCACCGACAAGCAGCACTACTATCGTTGCCAAAACGTGCAAACACTCGACCGAACCCGGCCGAATATGAGGTCTGCCAAGCCAAGATATCTGCCTTTCCCGTAGATGAAACGAGGCGCTGAGCATCTTGGCAATGTGAAGTGGTATTTGCAGAGAAGTCTGAGACCTCAAAGGAGTGCATCCGAATGGGCAAGCCAATGACGTGCGTCTAAAACCCTCAGGATGCGCCCGGCAATCAACACAAGGCTGCCTGATTGGGGCGTCCGCGGCACACATTTGCAAAGAGAACCAATCCTGCAGATCACGGCCGGCTAAGTGACCAACCAGGACGGGAAACTGCAATGGCTGCGCCCCCTGGGCCGCTGCGATTGTGGTTGTTGGTTGTTGGTCGCTGCGGTAGATGTGCTGTATAAGAGAGTGTGTGAACCACCGGTTGCATCGCCGTGCCGGCTGTTGGCGACAAAGTCGGCAGTCCGAAATCCATTCCGGCGCGAAAGATCGAGATTGTAAGCGATGCGAAACCCTACGATCAACACCATTTTGGCGGCTGTCGCTTTTACGGCACTCGTGGGGGCCGAGGAGTGTCGACGCGCTCGCTTCACAGGGAGTGCAGCCCAAGGCGATGGTTTTGGGGGCGCTGTTTTTCTCGGCGAAACAGATTTCTACGAGATCAAGATCGAGTGTGCCGATCCCAGCTCTCCGGTGACGATAGAGTGGCAGTTTCCGATTGTCGACGAGACGTCCGCGCTTCTCAAGTCGAACTTGACGGCGGGGAAACACCCGGGATGGTTGAAGAGTGAGCGACTTTTTTTCTTTTCTTTTTTTTTTTTCACTACGAGGAGCTTCAGGTGGCTCTGAGGCTTCAGTACGTGCGTGGTCTCAATAGGCTCAGATAAATCTCTGACTTTTATCTCACCTGGTAGATCTCACCGTCGCACAGGATGGCACTGCTAGTTACACCTGGTCACCTTGGAAAACACTTCAAAATGACTTCCCCTCGCAACGAAGCCCAAATCTCACAATGTCCGAGGCCCGCGCATTCGCCATGCTCGGGACCAACTATTTCTTTCTGCACCAGGGAGACGAACCAGAGACCGCAGCTCGTGGCTTTAGCGGCTCGTTTATCGTCCTCCCTGAGTCTGCCAAGTTCCATTGGCACAGGAGATTTGTCCAGGGCCAAGAAGAGGAGAAACGACAGTGGGTTGTCGGTGTGTCTACCTCTGTACCGCTCGGTGCCATTCTTTTGGCGGGAGCTGCATGGCTTTGGGGTCGCGGCGGTGTCTTGCCGGGCAGGAAGGGCGCCAAGTTTCAACCGGTGCCAACATAAAATGTATTTAGAGGGTGTCTGATGTGTTGGTCGAGTTGGAGGGTAATAAAACGGGAATCTACAGCGTTAGTTGGGTTTGCTGTGTCGGTTATAAGGAACATATTGGATAGAACCTTTGGCCGGCCGCGACTGGGTAAGTCATCACTCTGGTGCAACCCATCCACCGGATCGTCAACAACATGGCCCAAAATGTGAGACTGAGTGATGGGAAGGATTCATGCTGGGCTTGGTTTGAGGTTTGAGGGTTTCTATAAGAATGTAGGCTCTTCACCTCATTTGTATTGTCAAGCGAATGCTTGCTCTCGATCGCCGTAGGCTCAACTCCAACGGGATTCACGATGCACACTCTAACGACGTCACTGTTTGCCGGCTTGGCACTCCTCGCACTGCTTGTCACTGCGCAAGATTGCGAACATGTCCGATTCAACAAGTGGACCAAAAAGGACGTCGGCGGCGTCCTTTTCGAGAACGGGTATTACAGTATCGAGGTTGAGTGTGCCGACCCCAACTATCTTGCCCGGGTCGTCTGGACGATGCCCCTGGACGGCGCAACGACCGAGAGTCGAAGGAAATGGCCCAGGTGGGATAAGAGTACGTATCTTTTTTTTTTCCGCGTCTTGACAAATATCAAGTAGTTACTGACTGAGGAGGCAAAGGACGTTTCCGTCAACGCAAACGGCAAAGGCAACTTTGACCTGAAACCCTCCGACACCCTGGAGAATGACTTTCCCAACGAGCTCAGCCCTGACGCATCAATGGAAGAGGCCCAACGTTTTGCTGTGCGGGGCGGTAACACTTTTGTGGTATCGCAACCTGGAAAGCCATTAGAAGAACTAGAGGAGGATAGTACCGACCTTTTTGTTGTCCAGGTTGCATCGTCCAGGGATTATTGGATCCAGCAGTTCGTGGATGGTCGGGAAGATGGCCGGAACCAAGGCCGGAAGGATGAAAGGCGTAAATGGGTGTTGGGAGTGGCGATTGGGGTCCCCATTGGGGCGATCCTGTTGGCGGCGCTGGCTTGGTTTGTCGGCTCCCGGACTGGGAAGAGACGTGCTCCGAGGCCGGTGGCCAAGGGGGTCTGAAAGACTGGGTGGGATTGGGGTGGTTGGTTGTTGATGTTTCAAGTGGTTGTGTTTGTCAAGTGATAATGTGCAGATGTGGCGTCAAGCGCTCAGGGATTTCAAGCTAGGGCAAACGTTGACGCCGCAGGTTGGCGCAAGAATGTGATGGCAGGGTGTTGGACGCTCCTATTTGCCCAGCCATGGTCACTGGAGGGTTGCTATCACGTCGTATCGAGCTTAATTGTATCCCTTGCTTGAGGGATCGTGGGCACGGCGTCGGCTGTTCGTCTATATAACAGGCAGGTGTCTTCATGTGCGCAGCTGCCTATACCTGCATTTTTGTGGCTCATCGCTACAAACGCCACCCCAACTTCAGCATGGATGATATCGCACCGCCAGACAGGATCGGCTCCCATGCGGCTCTTGCAGCTCGGATGAAGGGCAAGCTGCTCAGAATCCCGACCAACATCACAACTATGTGTCAAGAAAGGGGTTGGCCGGCCCGGGAATCGCAGAAAGAAAAATGGACTCCGGCTGAAACAGCGATGTATGAGCGTCTAAGGATTGATACCGAAGCCATACTTGACCTGTATGTTGCCTGGCACATTATTTGCTCATCAGTCTAACCTAGAATGGTAGTGCTCTTGCAGACAGCCCGAAGCGACGGCAGAAAGCCAAGAAGGAAGATTACGCTCTCTTCACCTTCCTGTGAGTAACGCGCATCATCGGCCGTAGGCCCTCGCTAATGGCTGTTCTCTAGGTGGTATCCACCAGTGAATGACTACGAAGTTCTCTGGACCACTTCCCTTCTCCCCACGTGGCTTTACATCTGGGATGACGTGTGCGACTCCAAGGATGAGTCCGTTGCCCAAGACCTCGATCATGGCCAAGCCTGGCGGGAAGACGCCTTGGCTTGCGCGAGACACTTCCTGGGGCTACGGGTTGATGAAAAACCTATAGTCAACTTGACTGGTCCGACAATTGTCTTGGCTGAGTGTTGCAAACGGCTCAGAAAAATGATGAACCAAGGTGAGGGTCCTGTCATCAAAGCCGCATTGAGTTTAACCCGAGATTGTCTGAAGCGCAACTCCGACGTGTTTACCACGAGATATCCCTGTTCGTGCAGGCAGCCGAGTGTGAACAGAAGGACCGTTTCGCAGGAGCCATCCCGTCGAGCCTGGACGAGTACTACTCCGAAACACGGGCGTTCTCATCGGCTGTACTTTTGTGCTTCAACTTGCTCGAGTGAGTCGCTTTTTTCACTTACACGCTGTAGTATTCCGCATTCAATTCCTGACGCTGTGAACGATAGGCTATGTCTGGACAGCCCACTGCCGACATGGTTATGGGAGAGCGAGGCCTTTAAAGCCTTGCTAGACACGGGCAACTTCATCATATCAATGTGAGTGCTTGGCCTGAATACTATGTACTTGTCAGTCAGTTAGTTGACTGAAAAAGGCACAACGATGTCGTTTCACTGAAAAAGGAGGTCGAGAATGACTGTGCCATCAATGCTGTTGGCGTTTTGTATCACCAAGGAGTTGCATGGGATGACGTTATGCCCTTGATTGTCCAAGAGTTGCGGAAACGCTGTGAGGACCTGGACGGCACGGCTACACTCTGTCTGGCGGCAGTGAGGGAAGATGAAAACCTGGCCACAGCCGTCAGCAAGTTCATCACAGGGGTTCGAGTCAACATCACAGGGAACTTGGGCTTTTCGTGCGTTTTCTCTTCTAATCATGTATTTGGCTAACGTTATGCTACAGCTTTTTTAGCAGGCGATATGGAGTTGTCATCGAGTCCGGAAGACATCATTGTGGATGTATTGAAA
Source organism: Cercophora sp. LCS_1 (assembly GCA_036250225.1). Classification (NCBI taxonomy): domain Eukaryota; kingdom Fungi; phylum Ascomycota; class Sordariomycetes; order Sordariales; family Lasiosphaeriaceae; genus Cercophora; species Cercophora sp. LCS_1. Next base: position 143,159 of record JAPZLL010000006.1, on the reverse strand, counting down.
TTCAAATCTGAGCTTGCAGTTGCGGCAGCCGGTGGCAAAGAGATGGCACGGTTCAAGGGTGAAATGAAAGGTAAGTGGGAAAGCAATTAACCAGGATATCATATTTACATTTCGCATTGGTAATCTTGTTCTGAGTGCACAATCTGGGTAGGTGACGCCATCGAAGTTAAAGCCACCCGATAGCTAGGGTCCTCCTTGGCCGCGTCAGCGGCAGACGAGCAAAGTTTCTTCAAAGGTAGAACCCTATACTCTTGAAGTTGCCAAGATGCAACGTGTCCCTTATAGAAGCGCGCAGCGTCACCGAACAACATCTCACTTCAACTTACAAGTATCAAAACAAGGCCAAAAACTAGGCAACCGCAACACCCCTATCCCACACAACCCAACAATGCCAGTCCGCCAAAGCCACAACCTCGTCACCCACGGCCCTCGAGCCGTCTCCCGCACCGAAATCCTCCGTCTTGCCCTCCAACCCGGCACAATAACCCACTGCGAAACCTCCTACAAACCCTCTCAACATGGCCACCCGAACCCCATCCTAACCCAAATCGGCCAAGGCCTCCAAGGCGCCATCTTCTCCCACCCATCCCAATTCTGGGCCCTCAAAAAACCACACGTCCACCCGCGTGCACCTGTCAATCTCAGCGAGGAATACCGCATCCACACCCTCGTTACCACCGCATTCGACGCCTACATCAACCAACTCGGTTGCTGTGTCAACATACCAGGCGCATTCGACTTCATCAACGCGAATGAACCCCTTGGCGCTACATTCCCGGCTGGTTACGAGGGCCAAACACCAATGTACCGCATGGAGAGGATCTTGCCGCTCCCCGGCTCCGTCCGCGACGCGTTGATCGATGAGTTCAGGGACGTTATCGACTTGAGAGGCGACGAAGAAAAGAACAAAAACTGTCTCGTGAGGGTCTATCTCGGCAAGCAAGGCCGTGTTGCGAACTGGAAGTTCAAGGAACAAGACGCACCGCTGCGGAACTTTGAGATGCCGCTGGGGAATCTGGTGGATCTAGGTGTTGATGTGCAGAGTCTGGCGCGGGAGATGGGTAGAGCCTTTGCGATAATGCACTGGGGCGCTGGAGTTGATGGGGATGATGTTGAGTTTGTGCTGGGAACGGTGTTTATGGACGACAATGAGGTGGAACAGAAACAAAAGAGGAGGACGGAATTGTGGTTGTTGGATTTTGGACAGTGCGGCGAGGTGGATTTTGAGGAAGATAAAGAGGTGGTGTATCAGCGGTTTAAGGGGGTCATGGTTACGGGAGATCATCAGCTGTTTATTCCGCATTATGCGAGGAGCCCGGAGGTGTATGCGGCTTTTAAGGAGGGGTACGTGCAGGCGGGAAGTGTTTGTGTTGAGGCAAGGGGATTTGAGGGGAGATTTGATGTCGAGGAGTTTATGGATGAGTATGAGGAGTATGCCGAGGATTTCTTGTAGCTGGATCAGAGCCACGATGGGCGGGAAGAAACATGTTCGCAGGGGTCATTCTGCATAGGTAATATTGTTTGATTTGGAAGGAGCATCCGATTACCATGACGGGGCGGGTCGACCAATTTTGGTTGCGGCAGTGCGGGGTTTTCGTCCAAACAATGTTTTCTCAATCACACGTCGCCTTCAGAACATCAAGTTTAACCTGATCGCAGCGGAGCATTGCCGGCCACAGTCAACGCCCCTCCAAGCGCCGACCTCATTTATTGACGCCACAATGTGAACAGTGACAGAAGGGATGCATTGCGACATTCCGTGTCTCGGATTCTCAGCCGCAAAAGGGGATTACGCCTATCTTCTCTTCGCAAGGCTCCGCCTCTGCTTGCAGGTATTTGTCCTCCATACCCTCGCAACGGGTGTTCCTTGTTGGCCCTCACAACGACCCAAACACCAGCAAATTTTCAAAACACAGTCAAGATTCCACCATGACGTTCTGCAAAGCATGCCAATCTGTTCTTCAAAACACAACATGCATCACCCGGCGCACGACGATCCTTCGTATAAGCCCATCGACAATCCGAGCCGGTGCAAATGACGAGAAATGCCTCATCTGCCGAAAGCTCAATGACGCTATCACGGACGAGAATTCAGGCTTCCACCCGATTAGCTTTACAGGAAGCGTTATCTTTGGCTTCAACATCGAAATTGGACACCGTCCAAAAAAGGGAGGGAGGAAAGGCGTGTGATTTCATCTTTCCCTGGCCCAGGGCAAACTAACCCTTGCGCAGCTCCTGACACCGTGTTGACGATTCGCTGGAGATTAGCATACGACAGGGCGTGCAGCTTCTACGACTTCGCCGTCATGACCTTCCTTTTCTCCCCTCTGGGGCCAGACCAGAAGGATGACGGATCATGGTCCTATACCGGCGACTTTAAAACAGGCCTAGTGGCGCGGAGGATGGAACGGAGCTATAATTGCCCAGGTTGCAAGGCGGAGGATCGCTCGGAGGACGAAATATACCAGTTTCTGAGCCAATCATACGATGAAAGAACCGTGGCAGAAATCGAAGCCGCGGGAGAGCGGTGGCCGCAAGATCTGCTACGACTTGAGCTCGACATACCCCAGGAACTTGCGAGCAACAACACGGGCTCGGACCAAAGCTGGGAGCAGATACGGCGCTGGATGGAGATATGTCATCACACTCACCCTCGGTGCCCGAAGCCAGGCGATACCCCGAATGCCTATCCGAGCCGCCTGCTTGATCTTGGCCAGAATCAGCCTGTCAATGGTCCGATTCGTCTCATTGAGACAAAACATGCCGCTCCGCAGGGACACTACACCACTCTCTCCCACTGCTGGGGCTCGAAGCGCATCATTTCCCTCACCTCCGACAACTTCAAAGCTTTTCAGCAATGCATTGCATTTGAGGCGCTCCCAAGAACCTTCCAAGACGCCGTGATTGCCATCCGCAAGCTACAGATCCGCTACCTCTGGATCGACTCTCTCTGTATCATCCAGAGCGGTACCGGCTCCAGGGCCGACTGGCTGCGGGAATCTGCCACCATGGGCGAGGTCTACCGCAACGCCTTTCTGAACATTGGTGCCACGGGTGCCGTTGACAGCCAGGAGGGCTGCTTCCGCGAACGTGATTATCGCGAGGTCTTTCGGTCCATCATTCACAAGGAGGAATGTCTCGCACACCTTGGCGAGGGCAGTCAGAGCTACCGTCTCGTCGAGCAGGACTTCATGCGCGACTGTTTGCTGACTCAACCTCTCTTGAAAAGGGGCTGGGTCTACCAGGAACGGCTACTAGCACCGCGGATGCTTCACTATGGCTCACAACAGCTGTTCTGGGAATGCCGAGACATGTCGGTGTGCGAGTCGTACCCCACACACGTCATGGCTCCTCTAGAGCTTACCACGCTGAGCAGCCTGCAAAAAGGTCTCGAAGGGGATGAAGATGAGGCCATGCGGCGGGTGAGAGGACTTTACCATTGGTATTCGATTGTCGAGCAATATACGTCTATGGCATTGACCCGGCCCGAGGACAAGCTCATAGCGATATCTGGTGTCGCTCAGCAGTACAACAAGACTCTGTTGGATGACGACAAGTACTGGGTTGGAACGTGGCAGTCAGACTTGCCCGGAGGCCTTTGCTGGAGGGTCAAGGGCGGAAAGGGAACGAGACCAAAAACATTCAGAGCGCCAACTTGGTAAGGTTCATTGCACTTTGGCCGTTTCGGAGCCACTCGCTTGAAGTCTGGAGCTAACCGCCCACCCCTGGCAGGTCATGGGCCTCGATAGACGGGACCATTCTGGGGCCTAGCCAACTACAGGAAACCACGGGCAGATTTCTCGTGAGTCTACGCCAACCCATGATCCACTACGTGGACGAGTCGAATCCGTACGGCCCAGTGACATCGGCCGAGCTAGAAGTCCAAACGAGACTCGTTACCGTCCAAGCGCTGGCACAATCACCCAATGATGATCATGATGATGATGGCGATGGCGATGGGGTCTCTTACGTGCTGAGTATTGACGGCGTCGAGATTCCAAACAGCCACTGGTATCCAGATGAGACTGTAGAGTCGGATGAGACCGATGTCACTTGCGTTTGCTTCTCAACTGGAAAGCACGGCCTCTGGGGGGTCACGGTCAAGCTCCTAACACAGGATTCGAACTCGGAGACGAGCGATGACAGTAAACAACACGATGCAGAAGACGGGAAGGAGGATGCCCTGGATATGGCTGGGCTTAGTATCGAGAACGAAGGCGAGGAAAAGGCTCCAGGCAACAAGGAAGAAGACGATGATGGGGCTGTGGTCATTTACCCATACCAAATGTACGTCCGCACAGGGGCGTTCTACATCGCTGCTGCCGACCTGGATGATGAGGAGTGGTGCTGTCCGGTGGGTCCGTTCGCGGAACTCTTTGCGGTGGATTTGGACCAAGAAGAGCCGTTTTTCCTTGTGTGATTCTCTTCAAGGCCTACGAGCCTCCTCAAGATAGGTTTAGGTTGAATCAATCTTTTTTTTTTTTTTTTTTTACATAGTTGGCCGACCACGAGGAGCCTGGCTCAAACTAACATTCACTCAAAATGGCTCGCTCGTTCTCCTTCTTGTCGCCGGAGTTCAACTCCAATGACAATCGACTGACTGCCGTGCAAGCCGGTGCACTATCCAGGTCCGGCAATCCGTAACGAGAAAACCACTTCCCCTGGGATGCGCCGCACGTGTACAGTAAATAGTTCAGATGGGCATTCAGGGGTTCAGTAGAGGTGACGTTGGATTGGTGAGGCATGATGCTTGGCAGCCAGGCACGCGTTGTCGTTCTCACGTGGGGTAAGCATGGTTCCTGGTCCCTGGAAGAGGGAAAGCTACCGCCAGGGATGTTCCAGTCGGGAATCTGCATGTCAGCAGGTGGGAGAACACGAGGCGAGACGGGAGGACGTGGGGTTGCATTCTGTGCCGCACACCAGCCTGACGTGAACCCACTTCTCCACGTCAGATAGGTATCTGATGTCCGTTTATTCTCCTTTCAGCCTCTTGGACTCGGAGATTTCTATATCAGCTGAAGGAATTGTCTCGACATCGTCAATTGCGCTCTTCTATGTACCCTGTGTATTCGTCGTTGTCCTTCTCCTTGTACTGTCATGGGTCGAGACACTCTTGGTGTTTCAAGCCCTCAAGCTGGGGCTTTGCGGCACAGCAATGGCGACATGGGTCAACTTTGGTCTTGATCATCCCGCTTGAATCTTACCAGACTCAGTATGGGCCCTTCGCCACATCTCTCAAGGGCCCTGGACCAAGATTCTCCCTTACCTACCTTGCAGCCAATGATCAGGTGGCGCATAGAAGCCCAGCGGCCCGAGGAACCGGTTCTGAACCAGACTCTGATCTCGGGAGATGCAAGCCTTCAGCTTACCTCAAGAGGACTTTTACTTTTCAAGATTGATTGCGCGCTATTTCTAGATTTATCTGGGCACAAGGTCGCCTTTAGTTTGTTATAAGTGCTGGATGTGTCCGGAGGCTCACTGTTATAACTGTTTGTTCGCTTGAGATAGAAAGATGCACTCATCGTGTGCTGATACGGCGTGATGGCGATGCTGCCTCGATCCCTGTATGTTTGGGTCACGAACCATTATCCCGAACACAGCTCTAGCTGTGCCTCATAGCATTTTGGAAGGCGAGGATTACTGCGTAAGCGTGGGTAGCCTCGTGATTTTGGTGCCGTATACGTTCTATGCCATATACGAGATGTGTCTACTGATGGTCGGAGAAGAGAAACGTATAAATCCAACCTGATCATCCTCCACCAAACAGAACATCATCACTCAACCACACTCACTCACAACAACCAGTCTTCGTCACAGTAAAACCGACGCTCACTCACTCACTCACTCACCATGACTCGCTCGTTCTCCCTCCTAGCCATCGGCAGTCTCGCCTCCACAGCCCTCTCCCACTCCTTCGTAAGCTACGTCGACGTAGAAGGCGCCCACTACAACGGCTACGACCCGCGCCCCGGCGCCGGCAACCGCGGCAACCGCGTCGTCTGGTCCTACAACGCGCCCGACCAAGGCTGGGTCAACGGCTCGCACTACACCACGCCAGACATCGCCTGCCACCGCGACGCCGAGTCCGCGCCCGCCCACGCCGTCATCCGCGCTGGCCAAACCGTCGGCGTGCACTGGAACGGCTGGCCCCGCATCCACAAAGGGCCCGTCCTCTCCTACCTCGCCCCTTGCACGGGAACCTCGGACGGTTGCTCCTCGGTCGACAAGTCCCAGCTCAAATGGACCATGATCGACGACTCGGCGCCCGTGCTGATCAGTCCCGATCCCAGCAGCGACAACGGCACCTGGTCGAGCGACTATCTCACGGGCGTTGACGCCTCGTGGCAGCCGACTACCTACTCCAACAACACATGGCAGGTCCGTGTCCCCGCTGGACTCCAGCCCGGTCCGTACGTCTTGCGGAACGAGATCATTGCGCTGCATTATGGTGTCGTGCCCGAGGAGGGCGGGGCGCAGCATTACCCGGTTTGTATCAACTTGTTTGTGGTGGAGCCTGAGGGCAATACCACGCCGCCGCCGTTTGGGCTGGTTGGGGTTGCGAATGGGGATTTGTATGAGGTGGGACATCCAGGTTTGTTTTACGATATTGCGGCGCGGCCGATGGCTGAGTATGTGATTCCTGGACCGGGGATTGCAGCGGGGGCGACGCCGGTGAGATATGATTTGCAGCATAACTCTACGATTGTGGAGGAGGGCGTGCCGGTGAGGGTGGAGGGGACTGCGACGGTGCCGCTTTTGGTCAAGAGGACTGCCGCTGCTTTTGCTGCTTGAGTGAGGAGGTGAAGGGTCAGGATGGGATGGGCCTTTTTGATGGTTCTTCTTCTTTTCTGCTTCTAAGGCTTGACAGATTTTAAGGTAGATAGATCGATACAATGAATGAGGCCAGCTCACGTCACTGTTTGTTTGCCCTTATTACTTGAGCCAAACCCAGATCCAGTCCAGCACCGCTTTTGCCTTGCGGTCGTATTGGCCTTCTCCCTTGGGCCATCGGATCTTGCCGCGCCTATTATCGGGGTCCTTGACGACCAAGGGACCGATAGCCTCCAGACCTTCCAGACGTTGAGCCCAAATGTGCCATTTCTTGGGGTTGAATCCTCGAGTGCGGAAGAAGTAGGTCGCTGTGAGAACGATGAAGATGGCAATCTGTGAGAGTCAGTATGAATCCTGGAAAAGTAAGGAGGGGAGGGCATACCGCGATATAAGAAGCAACAAAGTCTTTCGCGCTGAACGGATGGATGAACGACCTCCAGCCGCCAAACAAGATAAGCAGAAGCGAGAAGACCAGGCCGTACAAGGCCCGAAGCCACTGCAAGTGCGAGTAGTATGGATAGCTCTTGTTGTTCTTGCGCTTGTACCGATTCCGCAGTGCTGCTTCCCGGCCGGGCGGGATGTTAAGTTCGATGTCTCTGTTGCCGGCAACGATTTGTTCAAGCTCGTTGTAAAATAGTAAGAAGGTGAAACAGTTGAGTGCGTATACAATCATGGTGCACGTTGCCGCGACAGTCGTCATCCTGCCGAGGACTTGGGATGAAGATGCTCGCGTTGCGCCATCACTTCCTGAACCGGGTCGAGCCATGAAGGCGATGAATGCTACCATCCAGGAGGCAAACACGGCGTTCATGGGGACCCCCCATCTGGTGAGTTCGAGTCGGTATCGGATTGCTTCGACCCAGCCCCAGTTTGGCCCTGGAATGGTTAGATGCGAGTTCAAGGTCGGGATGGGCTGACTTACAAGCATCGTGGAGGGAGGCAATGGCGTGGAGGAGCCTCGAGGCAGCGTACAGACAGTTGATACCAGTCGTTGTGGCGGAGAAAATGAAGAAGCCGTTCATAAAATGCGGCAGAAACTTGACATGCTCGCGGATGGCGGCAAGGATGAATACGCTGTATTGCCCACCGCCAACTCCATGCAGCGTGATGTCGTTGAGGGGGCTGCCCGGGCCGTAGTCCAGATACGGAACGTTAAGCCCGACGACGAGAACCGAAAGAGTGTAGAGGAGCAAGACACGGAGGGCAATCTTGCGACTGGATAGCTTGATTGTCTCGTTCCGCGTCAGGTCTTTATTCTCAGGTGCTGTGAGCAGGATGACGTCGAAGCCCATCAGCGAGAAGAACGCTGTCCCCATGGCTGTCCAAAGGGACGTAAAAGTCGCGAGGGACCCTTCCCAAGTGACCAGACCGCCATTGTCGTCTTCCTTGACCGTGAAGTTGTCACTCTTGTAGCTGTACGGGCTGTTCCAGGTCCAGGGTGCCTTGTCGTCAGAGTGAAACTCGTTGCGGCCGTACAAGATGATGTTGATCATGATAACAGCAACGAGAAATGTGATCTTGATGCTGCCAAAGACGTATTCGATCCGGCCGTAGAAGCGAACAGGCAAAAGGTTGACCCCGATTTCGACCAGGAGGAAGAGCGCCACCCACACGGCAGGATCTACACCCTGTGTGCTCCATTCGATTGTGGGATCGGGGTATCGCTTGATGTTTGTGCCCGTACCGTACGTAGCGTAGTCTTCCAGGTATCTCTCGCTAACGTGGAACCGGAAGAGTTCCGTGACAGCGAGGATCTCGGCAGCGGCGACAATGACACAGGATATCCAGAGCATCCAAGCGCAGGCATATCCAACGCTCTCGTCCATGAAGCGGCGGACGAATTCGAAGGTGGGCCCCTTGACTGGGAAGAGCGCCGTCATTTCTCCCATAGACGCCAAGGTGGACCACATCAGGGTGCCAACCAACAGGTAAGCTATTATCGTGAGCAACTGAAGAACCCTCGGTCAGACTTGGCTTGAATGCAAGGCTTGAGGAGTGAAGCTCACCGGGCCAACCATGTAGAGAATCTTTCCCGCCGAGAGAAACAAGCCACTGAAAGAGTCAATAAGAACGTTGCTTGAGGATTCCACAACCAACTCACATGCCAAGAACCATGGAGAACCCAATCATGTTTACATGGCGCTCCTTGAGATCAGGCCTGTTTTCAGTCAGCGTCGCCAATGATACGAATTTGGGCAATGACAGACAGACCTAAGGCCCGTCTGTGGAGCGCCATCCGAGTTGATGGACTCGGCTGGTTCATGGTAGGCGTTCATTTCGATGGTTTCTCCACGATCAGCCATGTTGGGCGCGCTTGCAAGGTCAAGCACAGCAAGCACTTGGCTTCCAAAGATAAGAAAGAGGGAAAGACGTCACAAAACAGGAGAAAATGAGAGCATTGTAAAAAGTGAGCATCAGGCTCTGGGCCCACTGTATCACATGAGAATGCCTCGCCGACACTGGGCGGGAGCGGAGCTGAGCTCCGGGTTTGAGAAAAGTGCACTTTTCTTTTGACCAACTGCAGGTTCGGTGTGCATGCTGGGAGCCGAAATCATGCTAGCCCCTGAGAAGCCGGGCAACATCAGCCGCCGCCACCGACGGGGCTTGCAGATGCCCCGCACGAGGCCATGGTCGAGCTCGACGGTTGATGCAGCCGGCCCAGGCAGGCGTTTGTTTGAAGTGCGGCCATTGGAGCGATGGCGAACTGACAGCCTTGGCTTGATGCAGGTTTTCGGTGTGGCGGGTTGCCTTTTGCGACACGTTTGAGTTTGTGTTCACTGTGGCATGACTGAAAGGTGCCTTGCGGCGCGCTATCGGGACATGCGCGACTTTTGGTATCAGTCTTCCATGCAAAGACGGACCTCTGTATGGTGGCCTTGTCGTCGGCGCAAGGCAGGAACGATGCAAACTGAGACGCCTGCCCGGAAAATGCCCAGCGCCCTCGCCGCCATGCATGCGATATGCCACATTCGGGGCAGGTGAACGCAGACCGGCAAGAACAACCCAAACAAGGTGGCAGTGCAGGGACAGACCCGGGTTGCGAACCTGCCCCCAATTTGTCTTGTCCAGGGGCCTTGGCGCTTCTGCATTCTCAAGTGGTCCATCCCTGCCAACCTTCTTTGAGCCATTACGATCCTTCTTCCCGAACCTGCAAAAATAGCTCGAAAGGGAAGGTGAAGCAGAGATGTCGGTCAACGGATTGTCTCGAATATGGACCCAGCTGTCGGATCGCAGAGACAACGACCAGATCGTCAGGGAGCTCATCGGTTCTTATCGGCTCGATCTGGAAACCGCGACCGACGAAGCTGTCCATGACATCACGCGACAAGCCCTCATCCAGCTCAAGATTCTCTTTGACCACCAACTCTTACACTTTGTCGACTTGGATGCCGCAAACAGCCTGCCTGCAACCATCATTCAAAGGGAACTGTGTTTCAAGGCCATACTCTTTATCTTGAGTCTCGGGTCGGGCGTACGGCCGATCGGACACCACAGCGGTGGACCATCCGACACCTTCGATGGCGAAAACGAGCAATGCTCGGTCAAAATCATTCGAAACCTGACGGTTCACGCATTCATGTCCGCCTTTCGGAATCTCTGCCTTCACCCAGATCCCATAAGCTCTCGAGAAGAAGAGATCCTACGTCTGAGGGTCTTGACGGTTTACAAGGTCTGGCAGACTTGGGAAGAGCACGGCGAGCCCTCGGGGTTGGAAAGACTTGTCCTCCTGCAAGTGGTCCCCGACACGCTGGAAAGGCTGCAGAGCCACGATGCGGGGCGACCCGTCAAGGGGTTTCTTGCCACGGGGAGCTACGAACAACGATACAGTGTCCAAAGAGTAAGCGGGCTTTAAGTTTCTGCTAGGTACCTAGCTTCCAATACCGTGTTGCGTTTCTAACAAGGTTCCTTCCTTACCAGTCACCGTTCTGTTCGAATCCCTCTGCCCCCCAAGAGCGCGTCGCGTCGATAAACGCATGCAAACACATTGTGCAAGAATTACTGGACAACCTAGGTGATGAGAGCGTCTTTGAGAACTTCTGGGTTCTTTATGACACTCGCTGGTGTTTGGAAACGTTGCTGGTCAGACAGAAGGATGCGCTCCGGAATGAGACGACCAGGGGTGCGCTGTTCGGCCTGCACGAATCGATCCCCAGGGACCAAGACGACGACCTTGTGGCAACCTTCTGTGATCTTCTTTCCGAAACGACCGAGCGGCTGTGTAGCAGAGCCCCACTTGTGGTAAGCAACATGTTTCCAATCATTCTGTTCAAGTTGAGATTCCATTCTGACAATGGCAGATACCACTTTCACTCGACTCGGACTGGGAGAAACAGGTCATCTTCTCAGACGTTGAGAACATGGAGAATGCAATCTTTGGTCGTGAACTCTGCTTGCGACATCAGTTCGGAACAGGGAGCAACGGCTCGTTCTCGACCGGATCTCGGACGCCCATGCGTGGGTCCGCCTCAGTGCGGAGAGAATCGGTATCTTCCAACATTCAGCCGTTGCCTAGAGTGTTTGAGGAGCCTGCAAGAACACAAACTGCTGTTTATGGTAACGGACGGAGACAATCAACGGTCTCAGGGTCTCGACAATCCCCAGTACAGCCCGAGGAGCCCATCTCTCCAAGTTCCATGTCGAATGGCCCGCCATTCAACCCTTATCTGGCGGCCCAAATCGGTGGAGATCGCCATGACTCTGGTCCTATCAGATCTCCAGCCGGAGCAAGTCCTAGAAACCTCGTCGGCAGCGAAGATTTTCGGTACGAATTTCCAAGCAATGGCGACACCGACTCTCTTTTTCTGGGGGGCATTGAGCCTCAAGGTCTCATTGAAGCTCGGTCCATTCGGTCATATTATGTGCCCTCCAACAATCCGTTTCCCGGAGGACAAAACGGGATATCGGATTCTGATATATCCATCCCGCGCGGTTCCTCCAGAGTGAGTCTAACAGGGCAGAGCAATGGTGGCCCGGGAAGTCCGAGTCCCTCGACTACGAACATCTCAAGAAACTCTCAACAGTCGGTTGGGGGAGGACAAGCTCAGCGGCTTCGTGCCCAGCCTTCCTCTCAAAGCGTTCAAGCTACTGGGATAGATCCAGGACCCAGTCCACCCACAAGGCGGCCGACCCTCCCAGACGCGCCAGTGACACCTCCAGGGTACGCGATCTCGGATCCCGAGCCGACAGAACCGGAAACAGAGATAGATCGGACAAGTCCCGGGCAGTCGAAGAGATCTCTCAACGGCGATGCTGTGTCAACCTTTTCCAAGATCAAAACTTCAATCTTCGGGCTACCGTCGAGAGGAAGGACAGGGTCCAAACTGATTTCATCAACCACATCTCAGCCGCCAATATCTGCAAACCTACCAGATCACTTGTCTTTTTGCTTCTCAGCCACAGGTCAACGGATCTTGTTCTGGGATAGAGGCAGCGAGAAAATCGTCACCCTGGACTGGAACAACATCAGCAACCCCACAGTCATGTTCCGTTCAGGCCGAAAGCTTCACCTGCGGTCCAACAACACAACCGAAATCTTAGGCAGACTCGGGATATGCCTCGTCCAAGGCGGAAACGAGGTGGTCGCCGTGACTTTGCACGATACGACCATATCGAGAAACCAACAGCCTGGATATAAACTCGTCTGCTTCAAACAAGACAGTCGTCTGGAGGTCAATCTTTCATCCTCCAATTCGACACCCATCGCCCTGGCTGTTTCCAGGGACGACAGAGTTGTCGCAGTGGGGTTTGAGAGAAAGGTTGTCTTGTACAGTGTCGGCACTGCCTTGGAAGAGATTGTCTCGTTTCCTGCTCATTCCAAGTACAAGTCAGACCACTCGACTGGTGATACTCGCATCAGGCAGACTCTGAGCTTCTCCCTGGATTCGACGCTTCTTGTCGTCGCGACGCAGGAACCCATCCCCCGGGATGAAGAATCAGAGAGGACAACCAACACTCGGCAACCGGGCACCCATGCGGTGTATGTCCGGGTCTGGTCGTGCGGCCGGTATACATCGCCCGACGAGCCTCCGAGGAGTCTTCTCAACATAGTACGTTCCATCCGGTTTGTCCATAGCTCACATTACTGACATTTGCGTCAGGGCCACGACTCGTATGAAGGCCTCTCAGGCGCATTTCACTCAACCGACGGAGTCAACTCCCAGGTCTTTCTCACAGCCAAAACAGGAACCAAGTCATACTACTCCATCCTCCCCATAACGGGAACAACAGCACGCCAGGCGGTCAAAAGATTCAACATTGACGCCGTGGCTCAAGGCCGAAGCGGAGGCCAATACATCTTCAAGTGCGACAGGACGCTGTATGTCATGCCAGACATCACCAATCCCGCGATTCTACACGAGGTCTCGAAGCTCCCGACAGAGATTCAGAAATTGCAGATTGCCGTTGGCTTTCCCAAGGAGAGAATCGCGTTGGCCCTTTGGAGGGAGGGAAAGGAGAAGCTGGTGTTGCAACGGATTGACTTGACGGCGACTGGGGAGTTGGAGGGGAAGAAGTCGATTTCTTTGGAAGAGGCGTATCATGCGGTCTTGGCGTAGGATTGATGTTTCATGTGGCTTCAGGCGTTTGTGATACCCGGAGTACTTGGATTGCCGTTCATGTGCATTATTGCAGCAACAGTTGCGTCGATGTGAACCTTTGGTTGAGACCTATCGCCTCTTGTGTCCAATCTTGGCCATAGACTGGACGGACATGACGTTGCATCCGGCAAGTCAAGAGCGGCTGAACTCCGGCAGCGGTATCCCACGATATTAGTTGTCGGTCATGCGGGGGAAGGATCCTCCGTGGTTACAGAAAACCGTGCTCGACCACAAGAGTGGAATTCCATTGTCTTCAACCACTCAATCACTCACTCCACCCAAGACATCTATCATGGCGTTTTCTAGTCAAAAGAGACTCGCCTTTCGACCGGGCCCCCGGCCTCCAGTGCCCGGTCTTCCTGGGCTGCCATTCACACCTATTCCCGGCGTTCCAGTTCCTTCGTTCGTGCCGGCTGCACCCATCGCACCAATCGCCACTGGCCCGTGTCTGTGTCTGCCGCTTCACTGGCAATGTTCTGCCGATACATGCGCAGCAGCAGAAGTTGGCGCACGCGAAGAAATCGAAGCCCGAGAACCAGAGTCACTGACCGAATGGGCAATCGAAATGACTATGCCAGATTTGAGCAAAGGAGTCCTGCGCTCATGTCGAACGTGCACCCTCATCTACACCAGTCTCACCACAGTCGGTGCCAACGTGCGTTGGCAACCCATCTCACAAATCAAAGTGAGCTACGACGGTCATCTCATCTTCAAGCCCGATCCCGCCGGACAACACCACTATGAGCTCGACCTCCTTCTCGACCCGGCGTCTTGTAGGTATTCCTCACCAAAGAAGGTCACCACTGACAATTCTAGCCGGTATGACTCCGTGCCTTGCCTTCCCGCCGGCCAAACCTTCTGAGTCGACATCCTCGCACACCTCCTTTTCGACACTCAAGACCTGGCTGAGCACTTGTATCTCGTCCCACCCAGCCTGCGCATCCGCCGCAAATCCACCGCAGCCAACACGTCTCCTGCACATCGGAAAGCCAGTACGTCCCACGTCCAGTTTTTATTCCAGCTTGCAGTCTGATGTGTATATCTATATCTATATAAGACTACTCCTCAAAAGCTGTCCAACTAACAACGGAACGCAGAACCAAAACCCGACGCTCCAAACCCCAACAGCACCAACACCCTACATCGCCCTCTCCCACTGCTGGGGTACCGCCACGCTCCCCACCACCACCACATCCACCCTCTCCCAGCGCCAAACCTCGATCCCTCTCTCCAAACTCCCCAAATCCTTCCGCGAGGCCATCCAAATCACCCGCCGGCTCGGCTACGCCCACATCTGGATCGACTCCCTCTGCATCATCCAAGACGACCCGCTCGACTGGGAGCGCGAATCGGCTAAAATGGCCGACATTTACGAAAACGCCGTCCTCACCATCGCCGTCAGCGACGCCACCAACTCGCTCCGCGGCTGTTTCCGCGACACGCGCAAACTGGCAGGCGCCGAATCATGGGAAACCACCATCGTTCCGTTTGACCGAACGACCGTTATCAGACCTAATAACCCCGTCGGTAGCAACAACACGGCGCAGATTGTCCCTGTGCAGAGAGTCGACATGCGTCTTGTTTCGCGCGGCAACGCGCAGGACGACGCGTTCCGGGAGCAGGTGCACGCTACGAAGCGGGATACGGGTGAGCAGGTCAAAGTCAAGCGGAACGAGAATCGCACGATTGGGGTGGAGAAGGCTGAGCCGCGCGTGCGAGAACCGGTTCGTTCGATGACGAATGGTAGGGGGGATTATAACTTGCTGGTGCGACCGACGTTGCGGCACGCTGAGTTCGGGGCGGATAGCTACCAGTCTGATCCGCCGTTTGCGCTGGCTTCGCGCGGGTGGGCGTTGCAGGAGCGGTTGCTGTCGACGAGGATCGTGCATTATACTGCGAATGAGCTGGTGTGGGAGTGTAAGACGGGCACGGAGTGTCAGTGTGGACGGGTGGGGAGGAACGTGGTGCAGACGACGCGGAAGGACTGGGTTGGTGCGAGGGAGAAGCTGCTCAAGGTGAATCTGGAGGCATCACTGAGAGGTGATGGGAGGGTGGTGGTGGATATGTGGAAGTTGCTGGTGTTCCAGTACACCGAGAGGAAGTTGACGTTTCAGTCGGATCGGCTGCCTGCGTTGTCGGGTCTGGCGAAGCGGTTTGGGAGGTACGAGATGGGAGGCTACTACGCCGGTTTGTGGGGGACGAGATTGGCGGAGCAGTTGCTTTGGAGCGTGATCGATGATCCGAGCGGGTGGAGGAATCGGGCCACGGGATATGTTGCGCCTACGTGGTCGTGGGCCTCGGTCAAGGAACGGGTGTTTATGGGGCCTCCGCTGCTTGATTACGATAAGGTGGGCTTCGAACAGCCGGCGTTTGACATCGTCGGGGAGATTGTTAGCGTCGAGGCAATGCCGCTTGGTTTGGACGCGACGGGCGCCGTCAAGGATGGAGTTTTGACTATCAGAGGCATGACCGTCAATGCTGCCGTTGAATGTGAGATGCAGATGGACCCGGGCGCGAAAATCGAGAGGCCCAAGTTTTGGGTTGTGGATGAGGTCTCGGGCCAGAGCACGCATTTTGTTCCGGATTCGCCGGCAGATTTCGACGTGCTTGGGGATGGAGTGCCGGTGGTTTGCGTGCTGTGGAATAAGAGACCGGATATTGCCTCCATTCCGGGTGCGGATGACCACGTTGTCGCAGTGTCGTCAACGTTTCTGGTGCTCAGGGTGTCGGAAAGGAGGCCCGACATGTATGAGCGGGTTGGGATTTGGTGTGTCTGGCAGCACTCGGCTGGAACTGCAAAAGGCCTGAGAGGAAGCGTAGACGTCAGGGTCGAGGATTTGATGGAGGGTGCTGTGATGCGGACTCTTTCTGTCGTTTAGGGGGTGTGTTTACTTTAGTTGTCAGGTCAACTTGCTCGGGGTCAATTCAGGGGTGAAACTAGAGGGAAGTGGGTCTCGTCCCGAGGAGGATGGGACTTCACTTGGATTATTCCTTTAGCATTTATATAGCGGTTGATTCCTCATGATTTGCAATTCTATCATCCCCTTACCTCCAGTATGATCAAGAGAGCAAAGCCAGCCTTTGATCATTAGCGATAGTCTTGACCGTCATCAACGATTGGCTGTCTGAAGGCCAAGTCGGCGTCCCGGACATCTGCTGCCGAGCCGATGTTCCCGTGTTACACAGAGATTCCTCGTCAAATTTTACTTGTCCCCGTGTCAGCAAAAACACTAGTATTATATGCGGCTGACGCTTCTCGATAATGTCGAGTCACACAGCGTCAACCCCGCGTCGACCCAATTCCCCAATCGCATCGCGACTCTTTTACGACCGGATCCTACTAATCAACCAGGCCTGGCCTCGAAACCTGGCCCGCTGGCTTCCCCGCTCCACATCATATCGTTTGCCGTCAAAGCACTGCTTCAGCCCCTTTCTGTTCCTTTCGATTCATTGGTAGGGCCAATCCGACTTTGCTCGCAAATTATCCAGTAATATTGTGCTGCAGATGAAGATGAGAAAAGGCACCGTGGAGTTTATCCACGAGGCGGCTTGTATAGGGCGGCAATCTGTGGTGGTTGATGAATGTCAGCTGCCAAGAGCCCGGTCTCTGTGACGCTGGACCCCGTCGCTGAGTATAAAACACCGACAAACTCCCTTCCAAAGTGTCTTCCGTAGGACTGAAGGCCCGCAAATACCAGACAACTCCGAGAGTCAACATGAAGCTCGCAACCATCCTCTCCCTCCTCCCCGCCTCGGGACTCGCCGTCCCAGCCACGTCTGCCAACATCGACCTCAGGTCGCCGGACATCGAACCGCTCGCAGCAAATCAATGCTACCTCCATGACCAAGCCATCAAGTTCAACAATTTGGGCTGCGACCATGACCCCTACACCGGCAGACGTAAGGAGCCCATCAACGCGTCGGGCCGCTACCAGGTCTCCTGCTACGCCCTTGGCAAGAGCGTCGAGTGGACGTTTGAAACTTATGGAAAAATTACTTCGAGCCGCTGGGCATTTGTCCCGGCGCTGGGATGTTGGATCTGGGCGGATTTCTTGCAGGCTGGGTGTTTGGGTATGTGATTGGTCATTCATGGTGAGGGGATGCTAATGTGTTGATAGGCGACTTGGAGGTGTGCAAGGGTTGAGATGATGGTGTTGGTTTGGCAGATAGGCGTCGGACATGCTGGTTTGTGACTGAGGTGGGGAGTGTGGAAGTTGTCGGAGAAACAAGTGTGCGAAGGTCAGAAGAAAAGATGAAAACGCTTATTTCTCATCTAATAATTTGAAACTTATCTCTAACAAAAATAACGTCAACTGAACGGTGAGCGTTTTGGTCCCTGGTAAGCCTGGGATGTTTGGATGTAGCAAACAAACACACCAAAACAAGGGTCCAACACGTTCTTCATATAATCAAACTCGATCCAATGTCCGAACTTCGTTAGCCCACTATTAGTTTGACTACGAACTTGTATCACCAAACAAACTGTTTATATTATCGGTGAAATAGCCAACATGTTGGTTGGTTATTTGGAATTGGCGGGAAAGCTAGGTAGCTAAGGTAGGCAGAGCAAGAAGTGGTGACCTCGCTAGACCGGCGTCCTACTCTCTGACCATACGACATGTCCTCGTCATAGATGGCTAGAGATACATAACTGCATTCCTACTCCGAGTTTTGCTGCCTATGTGATTTCGATACACTTTCAAGCGCGAGGGAGGAGTTTCCCCGGGCGTCATCGCCGGGGTGAGCCAAAGTCCTTCCACTCGACTTTCGATCCGACCAACCTTTCATCTCAAGTCAGAGGCAAGGCGCGTGACAGACCCCCATTCACTCAAACGTTAGATTCCCCACTTGCCTGCCTTGCTCTTGCCCGACGCCCAACCAAGCCGGACACCCAAAAGAGCATAAATTCGCAGTTCGTGGTCCAGAGTTTCCAATCTTCTTCTTCTTCCTCATCCACACCCTTCAACCCAACAACGCCAAACTAACCCACACAACACAACAACACGAACAACAGCAATCATGTTCGCCAACATCAAGTACTCGGCCATCATCTTCGCCGCTCTCGTGGCCGCGGCCAACGCCGTCGTCGTCAACATCTACCACGACAGCGGCTGCGAAGACTTTGCGGGCCAGCGCAACGTCTGGGATAACACGTGCGCACCGACCGGCAGCTTTTCGTCCTTTCAAATGGTTAGCGGGGGCGCAACCGGCCAGGTTCTCCGTGCCTACAGCCGCAACGCCTGCGTCGTGCCCGAGACTGCTTGCGCCAGAGCCTATGGCAACGTCTTCGACACCAGGTGCCACGAGGCTTACAACGATGCTGGCGCCAGCAATGCGCTCGGCTCGTGGTTTGGCTCGTGTTGATGGCTTGGACTGACGCCGGGTCATGTGGGAGGTTATCTTTGTTTGCAGACTACCAGAGAGAAGTGAGTATCATCTACCCTTTTGCTCTCTGCCTGTCTCGTATCTGGGGTATCGAGCTAACGTTTGGTCCTTCTACAGAACGCATCATCCTGACATTCAAGCCAACGGTAGAATCTTGACTCGTATCCGGTCCTTGGCGTTTAGTACTGACGTTCAACATAGAGGTTTATACCTGCTCAGTTAGGTAAGGTAGGCATGGGGGAAGATGGAACGGAAATTCCCCATAAATTGACGCCGTGGAAATCCAAACGCCCTTTACGTGGTCGACTCCCACACAAACCTGCTGGATTGAACCTCTGAACAGAAATTCTCTTCGTCTGCTTACAATCTCTGTGATCCATCATCGTGAGTGTTGAAACCCCGTCTAACAATCTAGGTGGCCAAGCGCGTGATGCTCACAAGCTGGAACGGCCGGCTCTCGTCGACGGTGTGGTGGAAGGCACCAGACAATCGTCTCGCTTCCTGCACCGCAGACCGTAGGGGCAGTCTTTGTCGGCGGGGTCGCCTAGGTGTCGCTCACCTGCTGCGTTGCGTCGCGCTAGTTCGCCCTGTCGGTAATCGTCCTGCTCACGCTGCATTTCTTCCTGCAACAATTCTGCCTGAGCACCACGCGGCAGATCCTTGCCATGGTTCGAAGTGGCTCCAACATGCTCCGGTCGGGTTCTAGACGCTTCAAATTCTTGGCGTGCATTTCAGCGCTATTACCCCACTTGGGCACTGGATTGCGCCCAATCGGCAAAGCTGACCCGGTTCCCGTTTATGGAGTGCTGCGGGACTTTCTCTTTTTGGGCCTGTGGATGCGATGCAATCTCAGTTTGGGAAAGCGCGCCAGCACAATGCCTCCATCTCCACCAATCCACCGCCGAGGTGCGGTGTCACAAACGCACCATTCCGCCGCAATGCGCCACCACAGACTCCTCCCCGGTCATGAAGCTTGGCCCAGACAACACGACCTGCAGGAAGCGGCAGAAAGATGTGGACTCGAACTTGAGTAATAACTACGAAGCGTCAGCTCTCCGCTCAAAGTTTTGTCAGGCCGGATCATCACCAGCGACCATCGCCGCAACTCTTTCGCCTCTGCACTACACCCAAGCAACCGAATCTCGCACAACCCCCCCAAGTCACAGTTGAGCCCTGCCATCGCTCGTCATGTCCAGCCCGCCGCCACCCCCACCAGAGCCCATCGAAATCGCCGTCGACCCAACCTTCCGCCCTCTCTCCGACGCCGACTCCGCCCTCAGCTCCGGGGACAGCGAACTTTCTACCTCTTCCCTCTCGTCCACCATCCTCGAATACCGCAGAATCCATGGCCGCACCTACCACAACTACTCGGGCACTTCAGCCCAACAGCCCGAATACTGGGCCCCGAACGACGACAACGCCAACGAGCAACTCGACATCAACCACCACCTCTTGACCCTGTCGCTTGATGGTAAGCTCTTCCTCGCCCCGCTCGGAAAACACAAGGGGGCGGTGCAGAACGTGCTTGACGTCGGTACGGGCACGGGAATCTGGGCCATGGACTTCGCCGACGAGTTTCCCGAGGCAGCCGTCACGGGCGTCGACATTAGCCCGATCCAGCCGACCTGGGTACCTCCGAATCTGAGGTTCGTGATTGACGATGTGGGGAATCCGTGGCCGTATCCGGACGGAACGTTTGATTACATACATATCCGGTACATGGTGGGGTGCGTGAAGGATTGGGTCGCCCTGTACCGCGAGGCGTACAGGTGCCTTCGACCGGGTGGGTGGATTGAACATTTGGATTGCAGCGTTGGGCTGAGGTGCGACGATGGGTCGGTTCCCAAGGGGAGCGTGTTCGAAGATTGGGTGGGAATATTCAGAGAGGCGGGGCCGATGATAGGCCAAAGTTTTTTCGTTATTGAGGAAGATGCGTTTGTCAAGAAGCTGGACGAGGCTGGCTTCAAAGATATCAAGACAAAGGTCGTCAAGATGCCGGTTGGGGCCTGGCCGGCGGACGGGAGGCTCAAGGACATTGGGGCAGCGAATCTGTTTTCCATGCACAGGGATATCGAAGGTTATGCGCTTTACATTCTCACCGCCGTTTTGAAGTGGGATATTGCCCAAGCCCAGGTATTCTTGGCCAAGATTCGGTCCGAGTTGAAGAACAAGGCTTATCATAACTACGTTGTCTGGCAAGTTGTTTGCTTGTATTTTTTCCTCGAGGGGTTGCTAACAGTGCAGCAGGAAGGCAGCTTGGTCTCAAAAACCTCTCGAGTGAGCCTGGACGCAGGCAGAGATCCTTTGCTTCCGTTGCGAGATGTTTGGGTTCTATTGGGTGGCTTCAGCAACTGGGAATTCATCTGGTACACGTCGGCTGGGGCGTACGCTATTTTCCTGGCGAATTTGGCTCGCTCTTCTTGTTGTCCCGCATTGGGTTGGTGCAAATGCGGCGAGGTCCCTTTGCACCGTCCGGGACCTGCTTCCGGGCAGCCAATGGCAGTATTGGGTACTGTATCGGCCCCAAAATGGTCGATGGAGGCGGTTTGCCTGCCATTGTCGAACAACATGGTACTGGAGAGCGGACGGCTATGGCGAATTACCTAGGATAAGGATTCCGCCGACGAGCCCGCTGGGGAAATCATCAGCCATAATTTCTCTTGCCCCAAAAGACTAACGTCAAGACGCCTCGGCTGGTGTACTGAAGGATTGGAATGGGCGTCATTCTCAAGGGACACGTTGGATGATTTGGAATCGCGACGCCATCAATAATCTGTCTGGTCTAACCAAGTAAAAGAAGTCGTTCATCTAGTCGTTACCTTCGGAGTTGACCATCCTAATAGTCAGTTCTTCCTTATAAGTGGCTTGTACTGTGTTAGTTATAGCATGGCCGGCCTCCCATATACGCGACTAGGAGGACTCTAATTTCTCGAGCAGTGAGCTTTTTTTGTTCATCATGGCACTCCACAGATCGCTGATATGGTTTGAACGCAGTTTTATCTATGATAACCCTACCCAAGTTTCCAGCCGTCTGCCAGAGCTCGAGAGCTTCACGCTCGTGTAGGTCAAGAACCCCAAAAGCAAGGTAGACTACGCACCGTCGTCAAGCGGCAGATTCCTCCCATGGCACGACACCACGCCTCAAATTTCGTCCTCCCAATCATGCCTCCCTGCGCCGGAATTGCATTCGCCCAATCGTCTTTGGTTGCAATTACCGATTGCGCAATCCAATTACCTTGCGATATAAAGAGACTCCCGACAAGACTTGCATTTTCTCCGTTCTGTTGGTATCCACCGAGTGCCATAATACGCCCAGCAAGCTCCTGCGACTCCGCTTCTAGACGACGGAACCTCGCCAGAGCTAGCGCAGTCAACAGCCGTCCCTTGAGAAGACGACACGTCGCATACGTTCCGCGCAGCACCAGATGAACCACCGCTTGCGCCGGTCACGCCACCACTAACGTCTTCATCAAGTAGAGGAATCACAGCGACATCACTCCAGCATGGTCCGCTAACATCCAGATCCTCTAATAGACTAATGCAGCAATGGGCCATGGTTAGCCAATCCAGCAATTGAGCCCTCGCGCTATGGGAACAGCCGATAAGGCATTCAATAACAGCCTGTAACGGAGGTTCCGGGGAATACAAGAGGTCAGTCGTCCTCTTGAACTGGGAAGGGCCACCAACGAGATGCTCCCAGAGCGGAAGGATAAGGTCGGCATAGTCGGCGAGGCTTTCGTCGTACAGGATGGCCCCGCAGAACAGCTTCAATCAGCATACCTCTACTAAAAAGTATAACTTGTTTGTCAAAAAAGCCTCTATAACCTGCTCTCCTTTTTATCAGTTTGACCATTACAGTAGGAAAAATATACACGGGCAGATCGAGGGACGGGAGCGCGGGGCTCCCGGCCTGCCAACCAAACGTCTTTGTTTCGGACTGGCTGTCTGCGCTATACGTTGCGGCCGTCAGGAAAGCCAGTGTCTCGGTATTGATCAAGTTCGCGACGCCTCGCCCTACCGCCTCGCAACCTGTGCAAAAAAAAAAGTGCAGAAGACCGAGGGAAACCTTAGTGAGGTAGGAGATTGAGTTTTAAGCCATCCCGGCGTTTCCGTAGACAAAGCGCCCGTCAAATACCCATACAAGCGCATCCAATGAAAATCTACTGTCACACTTAGCTCAAAGTATATGGCTAAGTACCACCAAGTCCAATTCCTGGTTTTCTCTCCTGAAATGCATGAACAATATCCGAGCCTTTCGATCTACTCCGCTCAGCTGACAACGGCCATTTGAGCGAATGCGCACCTACGCTACATCCTACCTAACATATCATTCGATATTATCAGAAAAAAGGGGGTTTTGGCCACTCAGTGCCAGAAATTATGAGAACTCATATGGAGCAAGCCCAGCACTAATTTTAGGCGACAAAATAGTCACGCGCAACTTAAGGACTGGAAGAAAACTGACATAACCGTCAACCCAGAAGGTGACACAGAGACATTTTAACCGGTTTATTGCCTACCGATAGTGCTGCTGCGCCACCAGTCCAGATTCCTGGTACTTATAAAGTATGCCCCTTTGTTTAGTTTTTGCTACCTGCAATATTCCCCTCCCCCCCCCCCCCCAAACCGGTGGAATTACCTTTTCCTCGCCCGTGCCAAGGCTGACGCCAGAGACCGGACCCGACAAGATATTTCTACCGCGACTAAGACATGACATATTCGGCACCATTCTCTCTGGCTCCAAAGAAGATGGGCCTCCCCAGAACGAGTGTCCGTCAAGAGATTCGTGGTCCAGCCGCTAGACCAAAAACTATTACTGCTCAACCTCAGCGCCGCAGCCGGCTCTTATGTGGTGCAGTCCTAGTCCTCGGGGCCCTGGCAGGGTTGCACACCCACGTTCGCTCCAAGCAGATTGTGAGAACGTCAACGCACGCCGAACCCTCTAACCCAGGGATATGCATGACTCCGGCTTGCATACACATATCCTCAGAAATTCTCCACAATCTCTCACCTAGGTATAAAGACCTCAATCCCTGCGTCGACTTTGAGGAGTTTGTCTGTGGTGGCTGGAAGATGCGACATAACCTTCGTTCCGACCAAGGCTCAATCTCTACGGCCGCTATCATGGCTGAGAACACCCAGCACCTGCTCCGGCAGATCCTAGAGGCGCCATACCCGAAATTCACAAATGTATGTTTCTTGCTTTTTAACTGATGCTAAGGCGGATGACCGACTCCATCAAAGAAGACAACCTTTTTGCCGATGTTGCTGACGGCTATTGGCCGTTCGGCTGATGAGGATAACTTTGAAAAGCTTACCTCAGCGTACCAAGCTTGCATGGACGAGCCGGCTATCAGGGAGCTCGGCGTTCTCCCTTTGGCCGAGTTGGTGGAGCAGATGAAGCAACTATTGCCGCCCGACTTCGGCAGCGTCTGTTGCTCCGGTAATGCGCTTAGCGATAGCATTCTCTTTCTCGCCAGGTATGGTGTTTCTGCGTTTGCTACATTCAGCGTAGGTGCCGACGATGGAAGCCCCGACGTGGTTGTGGCGTCAGTTTCGCCGCCCCGGCAGGTTGGCCTGCCGTACAAGGAGCATTATTCCAACAGCACACTGCTCAAGAAATACCAAGAGGTGGTGATTGAGGTCCTTTCTCAGCTTACACCAGAACAAGAGAATGTCTTGGCATTAGTTGTGGACCTGGAACAGAAAATCGCCGCGGCATTACCAACCCAGGAAGAACTTCAGGACATCACGGTACTTTAGCAGCCTACACGTCCTGCTCTCAAAGCCCGGCTAACTTTGCCTTTTAAAGGAATCCTACAACCCGATGTCGCTCCGAGACGCCTCGGAATTGACGCCTAGTATTGGCATGCCCAATGTCTTGTCAGGCTTATCGCCCAACTACAAAGTGGAGCGGCTGATTGTACAGTCCCCTATTTACATGAGGAAACTCGAGGGCATCCTTGGCGGAACCAGCAACGCGGTCTTACGCAGCTACCTTATCTGGAAGGTAACGCAAGCATTCTACCCTTACATCGACTCGCCGATCATCAAACCGTACGCAGCCTTTGTTCGCCAACTCGATGGCTATCCGCCTGACTCCTCGACCGATCGCTGGCGCATTTGTACAGACCATGTTGACAAAGGCCTCGGTTGGATGCTCGACCGATTCTTCGTCGAGAGGGCATTTCCGGAAGCCGCCAAGGACTTCGGCGGTCAGGTCGTTTTCGATATCAAGAATCAGCTCATCGCAAAGTTGGAGCGAAGCATATGGATGGACGCCGAGACGGCCGGGAAGGCGAGGGAGAAGGTGCGCAACATATCGCCACACATCGGCTACCCTACGCAGAGTCCGGACATCACCAACCCGGATGCACTCAAATCCTTCTACAAGACGCTCAGCGTCCGCTCCACCACGCATTTTCAAAATGCCCTTTCCATAGCCAGATTCGCCGTAAAGGACAAATGGTCGACGATGGGAAAACCGGTGGATCACGGCCGATGGCCCACGAGTGTCACCATCGTGGATGCCTCGTACCACCCGGCCGGAAACAGCATCATGATCCCAGCAGGGATCATGCAATTCCCAATCTGGAGCGTCGACGTCCCGGATTACGTCACGTACGGTGCCTTTGGCTTCGTCATCGGACACGAGGTCTCGCACTCGCTCGACGCGACGGGCCGTCGCTACGACGAGAACGGGCGATACGGCGCCGATTGGTGGACCAACAAGACGGCTGAGGCGTTTATGGAACGGGCCGAGTGCTTCGTCGGCCAATACTCCAACTTTACGGTCCCCGGGCCCGGCGGCAGGTCCCTGCACGTCAACGGCCGGCTGACGCTGGATGACAACATCGCCGACGCCGGCGGGGTCTCGATGTCGTTCCAGGCTTGGAGAGCTCGCCGCGCCGCAGACGGCCCCGGCTCAGACGCCTCGACCCGCCTCCCGGGCTTGCAGGACTTTACTGAGAGCCAGCTTTTCTTCCTGAGCTACGCAAATTGGTGGTGCAGCAAGCAGCGTCCCGAGACGGCCGTGGCCCGCCTTTACACGGACCCGCATGCTCCGGAGTGGGCGAGGATCCTGGGAACCATGGCAAATAGCCGAGACTTTCTGGACAGCTTTAAGTGCGAGAACAGGGCACCCACTTGCGAGCTCTGGTAGAGAGCGAGTGCGAACCAGGATGCGCTTTACCATGTGGGATACCTAGCGCTGATCCTCGCTGATTGCTCATCGGGGGAGAAAGTTCGTCCAAGGGCCAGCAAGGTGCTGGTTGTCAGGCCTAGTTGACCCACCCGCGCGTTGGGACAACAAGAGAGGAGTCGTGTGCTGGAAGTCCAGGATCCCAGAGCATCTGAAGCGCTGACGTCAATTCAAGTGGCATTCAGCTGTTCCGCTGGTATACGTGAGCTATCCAAACAGGCGCCAGCAGAGTTGGAATGGGCTATCACCATTTGTCAACTCCCCACGAACAGCGCGCAGGCGTCGAGCCCAATCTTTGATCAAGCAACAGCCCTAGACAGAACTGATTATTCTAAACACGGACTTATCAATAACAGCTAGTGTCTGCGTGTCAGCACTTGACACTATGGACGTGCCAGTCCGAATCCAGGGCCGTCGCAGCGAACAAGGGGAGCCCGTCGCTTTTGTGGGATGCGGCATTCAACCCATACAACACAACCAAAGACGCAACCTCTACACGGGGGCCAACTTCACGTTAACTCCCGGACAGTGCGGGGTCCTGAACATGCAGTCACGAAAGAACTGGCCCGAAGGCCGCGTCGAGACCGCAAGGGTCGCAGGGCTGCCTGTGAGGCCCTGAACATAATGGATTAGGTGTTATTAGCAAGTGAGGTATCTGCCCAGGACGGCCCGCGGTACCACTCGGCCGGGATGCATGCGCTTCTCGTCTACAGGGCTGCTGTGTTTGCCACTCTTTGTGCTACTGCGGCGGATAACAGCCCTGCAAGGATAACCTCAAGCCTTCCTACATACTGTGCATTTCCACCAAAAAGTGTACCGCTGCGCCTTTCCCCTTATGATCTTGTCCGGATGTCTGCACTGGGCGGCGTCCCAGAGCATCTTCCTCGTCGACGTCGAGTTCCGCGAGAGCGACCTCAGGAAGAAGACATAAACACAGGATCAAGGGTGGAAGGGAGTGTGCGAAGATGCGCGTTTTCGCCTGGGGAGGTGTCAACCCCCGTTGAGGGGGTGGTATATGGTTAGTCTTCACGTACAGCAGATTCAAGTATTGTATTGAATTTGACTGAATATCCCGCTCCTCTTTCCTGTGTTCCAATTTTCCTAATTGTTATAGACCGGTGACACCCTCTTCCGCGAAGGTGCGCTGAGGCTCCGGCGGAACCCGTATCTCATTGCTACCTGACTTCAGCATACTATCCTCCTGGACACTCAACTCAGTGTTGGGTTTCCGAAGTAAAGGGCCCACACTTGGCTCCCAAACAGCCCCGACGAGTGCGCTGATCGGCCCCAGAAGTGCTAGAGCCAGAGCACCAACGATAAACCGGCTAGTCCCTTGCCCCTCTTTGTACTCACCGATGGTGGGGAGGCCGGTGGCGGCGGTCCCCTCAGGCGAGCCTTCCACAACACTAGAAGGCGCAGCGGGCTCTAAAAATCTGCTTGAGGCTTCCACTTCCTTTGGCTCTTCGCCAGGAAGATATTGGTGGTGACAGCAGCCTTTGAAGAGCCTTCTGCAGCACTTAGAGACACCCAACTAAGTAGATGCAGTTCACGGCGCCGTGGCTGTGTTAACATTTGCCGAAACCCGTCAATATTTTACGGTCCCGCAGTGAATGTGCAATCGGGGTATTGATACCCATTAGCATGAATGCCGAAGCCGGTAAGGCTCTGTTGAAGAGCACTATCGTGCGGTTGTGGTTGTTGTTTTCTTGCTCTCTGACGCTGATTTGCTCGGCGCGCATGGGCTCCCCGACACCAGAGTTTGGGCTAGACCATACTAGTATTCTTAGCCTGCATCGCAACACTAGCCTCAGGAGCACGGCCATAGACGGGCCCAAATCAACTACCGACGTCCAAAGGATCCTGCGGGGATGTTATGACAGCCCGCTGTGACTCTGCAGCTGACCGTCCCCGCAAGGAATTGGAAGCTGTGCAACCCGGAATGATATTCCCGGACGCAACCCCGCTTGCCGTGCGGATTTGGAGAAGAAGCCGATCACCACCAGGGGTCTGCGGAGCTGAGGGCTCA
The DNA here is from genome assembly GCA_036250225.1 of Cercophora sp. LCS_1. Taxonomy (NCBI): domain Eukaryota; kingdom Fungi; phylum Ascomycota; class Sordariomycetes; order Sordariales; family Lasiosphaeriaceae; genus Cercophora; species Cercophora sp. LCS_1. The sequence continues at coordinate 115,120 of JAPZLL010000006.1, read as the reverse complement.
CCTTTAAGACAGCGTGCGCCGGCGTAACCAGCATAACCACGTGTGAGATTCAGGGCATTGAAACACTGCAGTCGCCGGCACAATGTTCAAGTCCAAACCGAAGAATATCGTCGGCGTAGCCGCCCACCTCCCGGAGACATCTCTCTGGGCCAATCGAAAATGTCTTTGCATTTGCGCCGTCGTGGCCATAGCCAACATGCAATACGGCCTCGACTCGGCTGTTCTCGCTGGCCTCCAGGCGATGCCCGGTTTCCTGGTCGTGTTCGGACACCCCAACCCTGCGCTGGCGGGTGGATATGGTATTGATGTGCGTCTTCCGTGCATGTAACCTTCCTTGACGCCCCGCCATCATTCCGGCTCGCTGCTGATAACAGTAACAGCGCACATTCCAGCAGCTCATCGGCTCCTTCCTAACTCTCGGCGCGTTCCTCTCCTCCATTTTCGCCGGTCTCTTCGCGCACTTCCTGGGCCGCAAACCAGCGCTGTGGGTAGCGTGCGCCCTCACTGCCATCGGCGCCGCGATCCAAATCGGCACCACCAGCAAAGCCGCCGTGTACGTCGGTCGCATCGTGCTGGGCGTCGGCAATGGCTTCCTCGTGACGTTCAGCAACATCTACTGTGCCGAAGCCGCCCCCGCCCATCTGAGGGCCGTCATGGTTGCGCTGTTCAGCATCTGGGTCAACATTGGGAGCATCATTGGCGCGGTGGTGAATAACGCCACCTCGAAGCGGCTCGACAAGGCGTCGTACCAGATCCCATTGGGGATCAACTTCATCGTGCCGGCTTTCTTGGCGGTGGGGCTTTTCTTCGTGCCGGAGAGTCCGAGATGGTTGGTGAATAAGGGGAGAGAGGACGAGGCAAGGAGGTCTTTCAACACGCTCAGAGCGGAGTCGATGGAGAAGGACGACCTGGAACTCGAGTGGATGGAGATGGTGAAGGGGATTGAGGAGGAGAAGAAATTAGCGCGGACGACAGGGCCGTTTGATATGTTCCGAGGTTGTTGCCGCTCCTTGATTCCTTGCAGTTACCCATGTGCTGACTTGATCTGCTGCTGACAGGAAGCGATCTTCGTCGGACCCTGCTTAGCTACTGCGTCATCGCCAACCAGACAGCCTCGGGCTCGTGGTTCCTCATCAGCTACACTACGTACTTCATGATCGTGTCGGGGGTTAACATCGAGGACGCCTTCAAGTATTCGATCATGAAGACCTGCATCGGCTTCATCGGTGTCGGTGTCGGCATGTACATGATGCGCCACGTGTTCGGCCGTCGCACCATTATGATGCTCGGGGCCGTCTTCCAGGGTCTCTGCCTCCTCGCCATGGCCTTGGCCGCCACGACGGCTGCCGGTACTGCCACTGCTCGAAATAGCGTCATTGCCTTCACCAGCCTGTTCTTCTTCTTCTACAACGCTTTGGTTGGGGTCGCTAGCTATCCCATCACCACTGAGCTTGTAAGCACCCGGTTGCGCTCGTGGACGGTTGGGTCGGCCATTAGTTTGGGCTACTTCCTGGCATGGTTGGCAGGTTTCTGCTCGCCTTATTTCATCAATCCTGAGAACCTCAACTGGGTGAGCTGTCTTTTCGCTGCTAATTCTTCTGGTAACGTTCTGACGCGCTGGATAGGGTGCAAAGTACGGCTATATATGGGCCGGATCGAATGCCGTGTGCGGCATTTTTTTCTTCTTCTTCTTGCCGGAACTGAAGGGGCGCACCCTCGAAGAGATTGACGAGCTGTTTGAGCGGCGTGTGCCGGCGTGGAAGTTCAAGACGACCAAGGCTAACATCATGGATGAGGCGCGAAAAGAAATGAGAGACCGTCAGGCTAGGTTGCACGAGGACGGAGATGAGAAGCGTGCTGTTGACGAGATTGTCGAAGAACGGAAAGAGTGATCGTGGTCCCGTTAGGGTGGGGTTCCGATGACGCCTATAACCGATCCTAGGAAATGGGAGGATGAATGGCTGGGGCGATCGTCCTCTCCTACTCCATGACATGGTTGGCGTTGGTCGTCCGCCGGTGGGAGATAACAATGAAAAATATCTATCAGAGTCTTGTGTAGTGGCATCGTGTATCTCAAAACCCTGCCAGATTCGTCGCAGGAAACAGATGTACCTCCAGCAACGGGCAACACCTCGGTCCAATTAATTAGCAGGCAGTGTCGACGCATGCCAGTTATGTACCCCGCACCGCAGGTAGCTACAAAGGGAAACTGACCAGACCTCACCTCTTATCTGATTCAAGATCCCTTTCCTCCCCCCTCTTAAATCCCTCATTACTTCTCCTCGTGGGTAGCTGCTCTGCCATCGTGTCCTAGCTACCTGGCATTGTTCGACGAGATCCACCCGCTGCACTCTGACACAATCCCGCCAACCAAGACCATGCTGACGGCTAGTGCCGCGGATCTTACGACATGGCCGGCCCTCGCGTGGGGCGGGGCCCTGTTCGTTGCGTGGTATGTTGTGTCTTCGGTGGTGGTGTGGTACCCGCTGCGGCACGTCCCGGGCCCGTTCTTTGCGCGCTTCTCATACCTGCCGCACCTGTACAACTTGCTCACAGGGCGGTGCAAGGCGGCGTACGAGGGCATCCACGAGCGGTACGCCGACGGGGGCCCGCTGGTGCGCATCACACCCTCGTACGTGGTGACCGACGACCCCGAGGTGCTGCGGCAGATCAGCGCGGCGCGGTCGACGTGGCAGCGCCACGACTGGTACCGCGGCGCCCGCTTCCACTACGCCTACGAAAATATTGGGTGCATCATCGACAACGACCTGCACGACCGAGCCAAGGCTAAGACAGCCAGCGGCTACAGCGGCCGCGAGGTTGGCGCCGAGTTTGAACCCGCCATCGATTCCGTCATTGAGAGTCTTGCCGCCCTGATCCGCCGCAAGCACCTGTCGACGTCTGTGGACGTCTCATTCCTGCTGCGTCTGTTCACCGTCGACGTCATCACGCGCCTGGGCTACGGAAAGGCCTTTGGCCATCTCGACGACGGCACCGACGTCTACGGTTTCGTCGGCCAGGTCGAGGCGACGGTCAAGATGAACAGCGTCATCATAGAGACGCCGCTGCTGCGCAACATTATCTATTCGCCTCTGGGGCTGCGCTGCCTCGGGCCGCGCGAGACAGACAGCAGCGGGGCCGGCAAGATTATGGGGTATTTATTCCCAACTATTTTGCATGTTTAAAAGGGAGGAGTGCTAAAAAAAATGTCGTCCCGCAGCGTCATCCACGACCTTGTCAGTGAACGCTTCCGGGACGGCAAGACGACCAAGTGGAACGACATGATTGGCGGCTTTATCCGCAACGGACTGTCGCAGGGCGACGTCGAGGGCGAGGCCAACCTGCAAATCTTTGCCGGGTCCGAGACCACGGCGACGGCGCTCTCGGCCACGCTCATGCACCTCGCGACGTCGCCGCGGGTGTACGGGCAGCTCAAGGCTGAGATCCGCGACGCGCTCGCGCGGGGCGCCGTGGCCGCCGACGCGCCCATCACGTACGACCAGGCGCTGCGGCTGCCGTACCTGCAGGCCGTCATCTGGGAAGGCTTCCGCATTTGCTGCCCCGTCAGCGTCGGCCACTACAAGGCCGTGCCCCGAGGCGGCACTACCATCGCCGGCGTCTTCTTGCCCGCCGGCGTGGCCGTCGGCCACAACTCGCTCGCCCTGACGCGCAACAGGGCCCTCTTTGGCCCCGACGTCCACGTCTTCCGCCCCGAGCGCTTCCTCGCCCCGGAGTGCGATGATGAGACCCGCGCAAAACGCCTCCGCGCTCTCGACATTGTCTTTGGCGGGGGCAGGTGGATGTGCTCGGGCAAGACGGTGGCGCTCTTTGAGCTGAACAAGGTGACATTCGAGGTGAGTCTGACTTTTTGCCAGCTTTGCTCGAGATCGCTAATGTTTTGGACAGCTGATGCGGCGGTTCGATTTCCAAGTCACGAACCCGGTCCATGCCTGGCGTGTGGCGGACTACCTCATGCCATACGTCAGCGATATGATGGTCCACATCACGGAAGACGCGAGTATGCAAGGGCCTTGAGAGGATTCGAGTGTCGAGCGCAGCCATGGCTAGGCATGGGGATTAATCTCAGGTAGTTTGTTTCCTTAGAGCCCAACACGGTTGTCTCGATGTAGTTCTCTTAAGCTGATCTTCGAGTGCCAAAAAAAACAACAACCCTACACCCCAAAATGCACAAACGGTGCCCACAACAACGGCTTCTCCCAAGTCCCCCCCTCATTCATCAATTGCTCGTTTGGGTCAGCCCCACCTGCAAATAGCCCTCGAATAACGAATCTGGTGTCAGGGGCGAAACCAGGGTCGTCAAACTTATGACGTAGTGATTTGTTTGACTCTGTGCAGAGATAGTATTTGCTCGAAACGTGTTCACCATGCCCAACTTAAGAGTGACGAGGTAGCAGAACAGGCCGCCGGCCGCCGGATAGTGATAGCCAGCGACCCATTTCGGGGAAGTCGGAGGGTAACGTTCCAGGTCTGGACTCGTAACTATTAGACGCAATAGCGCGGATAGTCTCGTGGAGACGCAGAATGAAGTCTCGCCCGAGGGAAGGAAGCGTTTTATCCAGCTCAGCCGCACAGAATAGCAGTTGCGAGCAAAAATCGAAGTCTTCGTCGCGCCATCTTGATGCAAAGCATATGGTCTGGAGATGAGTAGCTGCCGGGATTGGAATGGCATCAAAGTCAGGGTCTTGAATCCGAAGACACGATAAGTCCCAAATTCCTGGCTGGCTGAGAAATTCGAACACCGTCCGGTGAATGAAGGCCACATGGGAGTCTACGAACAAATCGTGCTTCTCGTCGTGAAAGCCGCAGAGGCAACCGGCAGACTTGAGGATAACCTCAAGCAGCCCGCAGCAACGACTTCGAAGTCGACCCTCCATAACTAAACATTTGGTGCGCCTTTGCGCCAAGTCCAACTGCTTCGCCTTTAGCGGCCTGATGTCCATATCTTCGTGGTTGAAATTTGCATCGTCCAGCATTGCGAGACTCAAGGTGTAAACAGGTGTGTGTCCCGGGGTTATGATATTCTGGTATAAGATTCGTAGCAGCTTGGCGGCCTGGGGTTGATACTGAGGCGCAATTTTACCCAGCATGTGCTGGAAAAGATCCTCGAGTTCGGGAGGTAGGACGTCTAGCCTCGCCTGAAGCTCGGCCGCATGGTCAAATGCCGCACACCCAGTGAGAATGGATCGACAAGCAAGGATGACCCAAAGAAACACGCCGCTGGCTTTGGTTACGATCTCCGACGTAATTGCCTTAGCAGCCGTTTGAGTCGAGACGTGATCTGATTGAAGCAAACTCTCAAAGTACTCGTTTGAGCTGAGCGTGTCTTCAACGTACGCGGTGATGTCTCCGTGAGTAAGGTCCTGCAATTGCAGCCTCGGTCTCGATGAGAATGCCGCCACACAAGCGGGTATGGGTCGACTCGAAACGATAACTTTGATGTTTGCGCATGCCGCAAGGTCGTTTACGAAAGCAATCCCGTTCTCTGGATCGCCCGAGTATTCGTCCAGCCCGTCAATAACGAAGCAGAAAAAGGCCGTCCGTCTCGCAGCCATCACTTCCCTCAGCTCTCTGAGTGCATGCCGAATCTCGCTAAGCGATGGTAGCTCGGGTTGCTGGGACTGATCCAGGATCATGACCTCTTTCCACATATTGGGCAGCAACTGCTTGATCAGCGTCTTGTCGCTCACAAATATCCGAAACAGAATCGCTCTGGATAAGCCCTCGTGGGACTTCTGCTCGTCTGTCCCCAACGCCTAAAGAAGGAAAGAAAGAGCCGAGCACCGGTGTATTGTTGTTTTGGCGTTGGTCCGTTCCAGCCCACTGACGCAGCAAAGACAAGGTCCTTGGGCTCTGGCAAATGTGTTTCATTAGCGTCGACTTTCCACTTCCGACTTTTCCAGATACCCAGTAAAGACCGGAGCCAGAGCAAAGCCAGGCGTTCAGATCGTCCCATCCGACTTCGTCATCGGCCTCCACTGGTTCTAGAGCCCAGCGCATGGTCTGCGCGTGGGCTTCGTGCACTAGATTCAGCCGATCATCCATTTTGCGAAACCAAAGGCGCTGCATGATCGTTTCAGTGCAGCGTTTGTCCAAGACAGAGTTGATCATCGGGCTTACTGCTGGTTCGTGTTCCGCCGAGGCCTAGGAAAGAAGATTCAGAGAGCTGATATTCGGTACGAGCTCGACGGCATGCTCCATCTCCGGCATGCACGACTGCTGCACTGGCTGAGAGGGGGAGTTTGTCGAGCTTTCGGATGAAATACGACAAGTCCTGGATTAAGGTATCGAATTTCTTGTTGTCCCCGATGACCCATCCTAGTCTGGCTACGGGCTTCCTTTTAAATCGTAAAGCGAGGACGGCGGGTCTGTCGTTGAATTTCTTCGTCATAGGACCACTGCCGACCGCATTTGTGGGATTATCGTGGGGTTGCTTTCCGTCGCCTGGCGCACCGCTTGGCTGGAAAGATTGAAGCCCGTATCTTTCTCGAAGCTTATCTTCCTCGCTAAGCAGCATTTTGATCTTGCCCAGTGCCAGAGCAACGGCGGCCCTCCTGTTCAGGTCCTCCAGGCGGGGGTCGTGTCGGCTGTTTTCGGAGACGAGTCCAGTCGTCTCGGCCCATTGAAGGAGGATAGATCGAGCTTTGCAAACTGAAGCGCACAGTCCTTCTCCATCGACCGAGCTGCCGAGATGTACGAGAAAAGATCGACGCAGTCCTTGAGAACGCCAACCAGGGCCAGGGCCCCAACAGCGAGACCCGCGACCTCCGCCATTGTCGATTATCGGTTTCGGTTTTGACGCGAGTAGATAGCACCGGGATTGAACATTAACTGAACATTGCATTGGTTCGGACAATTGGAGATACTTAAGGCAACACCCGCGGCCCAACGCTGCCCCCAAGCATAAACCCCGCACCCAGTCAGCCCCGGATTCCGCCCAGCAAGCCTCGCGGTACAATTGGTGTCGAGTGTAGGAAGGCCTGCACTGCTTCCGCCCCGACTCCCCTCCTCATGCCCGTCTGGTCGTCCCAAGAGCTGTGTAACCCAACCAGCTTGCCCGATTTCACTTCCGCCAATGGCGCACCACTGTGCCCCCAATACGTCCAGCAATTGTGCATCAACGCCCCAATCTCTTCATTGTCGTGAACATCCTGGCCGTCCGCATACCCACGAAAAGACCCCTGACTGACGTGCAAGACATCGTATCCGGTTGCCACGCCCGCCTCTTCACACTCCAGATCCTCGCTCCCTGGATGCCCAACACAAAGTAGCTTGGTGCCAACTTTGGGAGCAGTCTCTGCAATCTCCACAGCTGGAAACGATTGACCTACCCGATGACCTTGTGCGGCTGTGATCTGAAGAAGCGCCAGATCCCGTTTTCCATCCCAGGCTACGCATTTCGCTGTGATAACCACTCCAGACGCAAATAGAAGGTGGTGGTCTTTTTTGAGGTCGAGTTCCTTCTGGGTCTCGGCGATGCAGTGAGAGCAAGTGAGGATCAGTCCAGAGGAATGAATGCACACGGCAGTGCCGGCTTCAGCTTGGGCAAACACCAGGGAAGCAGAAATGGCGGCTGGTGTCGTGGGAGGTGGGGAGGCTCGAAGTAGCCCTTGTTTGTGAAGGAGGAGGGAGTGATCGGCGCGGGACAGATTCGTTGATGACCTTGGGAGGGGGTCCGGGAGCGTTAGAATCTCCGCCGAGAAGAATTGAGAAGCTGGCGGGGCCGCCGGGACAGACGCATCGGGGTATCTTGCGGAGTTCCTGTCCTTATCTTCGGGATGGGGCAAGGTCTGGGCTTCCGAGAGTTCCTTTCTCTGGCGCCTGGTCCGACGAGGTGACAAATCCATGAGAGCTGCGTATCCGTGATGTCAAAGCCGACGCCTTGATCAGAAATGGAGCATTCAGCTGAAGAACTAAAATGGTGCTGTGGTGTGGGCCAGCTTCACTAGGCAGCAGTGCATGTCTGCCTAGCTGCAGCAACCCCTGCACTCTGGTCGACCTCTTCAGACAGGACCTGAGCTTGGCGGAATTCCAGTCAAGTCAACAGCAGATTGAGTGACAAACGCGTAGGGCTTGTCGAAACAGGAATCCCAACCCGTGTCTCCCGAGGCCCAGAAAGTCTCAAGGACGAGCTTGGCCTCAACTGGCGCGTATGACCCGACATGGTGACTCAGGTCCGCCAAGCGACCCGCAACGCATACCCGGACGGCCGGTTCCATGTTGGCGGCCTCCACACCGAGAACGACGAGCGGCCATAACATGAACCTCTTGATTCTAGGGTTTGACAGGGCATCTGTAAGCAACATGTGAAGACTTTGGGCGTGTCCCGCGCGATATGCGGGAAGCATCGCATCGTGTGGGAGGATGAAGGCGCTTTGCGAGGACAGGATGCAGTACAGAGCGACTGCTGCTTGGTACACCTGTCCCGCCAGTTCCCAATGCTCGCGTCCAATCGGCTTCGACTTGGCCCATAACGCCGGCGAGAATTCGTGGATCCGTTCGAGGATCTCGTATGCTTCCCGAATGGTACCGTAGCTTTTAACAGAAGTCCGTGTTCGGATCGCATTGATGGCAATGATCTCACCAAAGAGAACCGGGGGGCACAACTGGAAGGGCGTCGGCCCTTGGGACTGCTGCTCGGTGATGTAGTGGATCTTGTGCAGGTGCCATTCTGCCATAGTTATCCGGGGAACTGGGCACGTCGTATTCCCGATGACCGAAAACCTTGGTTGTGCTAGTCAGTCCTATGCCATTATCTCAACGGAAGAGGCGTGTGACTTACATCACAAAGCTTCGGAGAAGTGGTTGCAAGCCCCATGACGCATCCAACCTTGGAAGACCCCCACGAGCTTCTACGACCTTGTGTATGGCATCGAGATGGTAACGCCAGGTGGACGATGTCCCCTGCTGAACCTAGCTAGCATCAGTTAGACGAAACATGTGCGTCCAAATGCCCAGCCTTACATCAACAAGTAGAAGCAAGAGGATGCCGGCAAGAACGGCGTCATCAAAGCGCCTATCTGTGGTATCAATCGCCTGTGAGAGCGAGCGAATGGCATTACCACGGTAATGATAGAATTTTTGCACGAGGGCCTTGGAGTCGCCCTGCGTCCTGATACGGCTGATGCGATGGCTGAGGGTCATGCAGAGCACGCCAAGCCCTACGTATTCGGGTTGCGAGGGGGCTTTTTGGACGTGGTCAGGAGAAATACGGTAGATGTGGGGGTTGTGTCCAAGCTGATGGATGGGGATGAGGTCCTCGTGGATGCATGTGTTGTCTGAGGGGGAGTCAGCACCAGGGGATTTTCTGGGGTGGCAACCCACGCACAATACCGAATTGCTTCAAAGAAAACATCAAATTCTGACCCCAACTTGAACTGTGGAAGAGCCGACACAGTGGGCGGCGAATTTGCCGCTTGGTGGCCATGACTAATGCTTAGGGACGACTGTTGTCCCTTCCTGGGGCGGGAGAGAATCTTCCCGGGTGGAAGCCATTTCAGCCGCACAGGCTTTGGACCAGTGTAGCCGGGGCAAGCAGTGTCGGCCCTGGAGCATCTATGCTGGGCGTTAACAGCCGTTTCCCGCTTTGAGTCTCAAGTCGCGAGCAGGACGGTATTGAAAATCCGCGGTCCCATTCAAGGGACATGACTTGTGGTTATGAGGTCAAGTAGTCCCGCCACTTACCTTTTACATGAAGGCTGAGTGCCGTCGCAGACAAGGCATCTTCGGAGGCACTCCCAGCAATGCCGCTGTCTACCCGTGGCTTCCATGTGGTGGTATGAAGCACAAGGCGGGGGTCGGTCAAGTATTGGGAAGGGTGAGGGGGAGGAGGACGCGTTACTGCTGTGTGGGGTGACGCTCCCTTGCAGTGCTGGTTCGCTGTAGTGCAGGTCAAGACCGACGCAGATGCGGTTTCGTTGGGACGGCGAGACGAAGTCAACTGTTGGACCGTGGAAGGAAGGAACCGCTGGCCGCGTGTCAGCGCCCCACCACCCTTGTCACATCAGGCTTGGCATGTTCATTCACCCTTTTCGGCCTAGCGCAATTTCATGTAAGCCTTCGCGCCGACCAATGACACGACGGCGAAGCAACCAGTCGTCCAGGGCCAGCACAGTATAAGATGGGCAGAATGGCGGTCGATAAACGGTGGAATTGACTCAACTGTCGTTACCGAATCTTTTTTGTTTTTGAGCTCGAGTTCTTTTCTTCCATTTCTGGGTTTTTCAATCATGACGGACGGTGTCCCAGGTATGATCCCATCGCACCTTCCGTTCCCACCAAACGCGGGTTGACACATGCAAGTTCCGGGCAGCCTTTGGGTGTACGCCCCAAACAAGATCGCACCTGCATGTTTTGGTGTCGCTTTCCTCGTATCAGCTATCTTCCACATTTGGCAATGTCGGTGAGTCATCGCGCAGTCACGCCCAAAGCTCCATGTTGACCATACCAGCCGATACAAAGCCTGGAAGCTGGTTGGGTTGCATCCCGTCTGTGCCGTGCTCTTTACCATTGGCTATGCGCTTCGCGAGTATGGTTCATTCAACTACATCTACAGTCCGGAAAACGAGACGACGCTGTTCATCTTTATCCTGAGCCAAGTCTTTATCTATGTCTGCCCGTAAGTTTCAAAAATCCCCCGTTTAGCTCAGTAACTGGAGACATTTTGGTGCAGTCCACTGCTCGAGCTGGCAAATTACCATGTGCTTGGCCGCATCTTCTACTACATCCCCTTTCTGGCCCCGCTCCCGCCCGGGAGAGTCCTCGCCACCTTTGGAGGTCTCATGGCCTTAGTCGAGGTCTTGAATGCCGTCGGCGTTGCACTTGTCGCCAACCCTTCAGGACAACAGACTACCCAGCATCTTGGAAAGATTCTGGTTCTCGTCGCAATTGCCTTACAGGTCCTCGTCATTCTCATTTTTGTCGCACTAGCCGGTCTGTTCCATCGACGATGCGCCAAGAAGAACGTCAAGCCTCGGGCTGCCATGGTACCTCTCTGGACTCTTTACGCTAGCATGACCCTCATTTTTGTCCGATGCATGTACCGACTGGTGGAGCATACCGGCAACACCACCATCAAGTTGTCCGACCCGGATGCACTCAGGAACCTCAGCCCACTTCTTCGGTACGAGTGGTACTTTTATGTTTTTGAGGCGAGTTTGATGTTGGTCAACTCTTTTCTGTGGAACATTTGGCATCCGGGACGTTTTCTTCGCAAAAATGTCCATCTTGACGCGGATGGCTTGACCGAGGTCCACGAGGATGAGAAAGCGGATCAGCGGCCACTTTTGGCGAAGGTCGGGAATGTCGCTACTTTTGGCATATTCTTCAGGAACAAGGCTGCTAGTCAGCAGTTCCACCAGCTGAACGAGTATCCCTCGTCTAGTCAGTAAAAAGTGGTGTGGTTTCGCAAAGTGATCCCCGGGGTTAGGGTTAGACTGTGGGAGTTGCACTGATTTGATAGGGCATGGAGGAGGTATGGGACGCGGGACGATAGTAATTCAGGAATCCCAGAGTTTTAATGTCATCTGTGTAAAATATATCAAGACTTTCTTTACTTTATCTGGTGATCAGATCAATTGGAGTTCTGATTGTCATTGCCTTGCACATTTGGACGTCGTGGTCGGCTCCAGGGAAGGGCGTGGTTTTAAAAGTGCCAAGCAAACCCAAGCCTGGTCCCCTGGTCGGTCGATGCCCCACCAAGCAGTAAATGACTATGATTGGAAGCGCCGAGACAAGGTGGATCCGAGGCCCCACCATGGACGACATCTCATCAACCATGATGCACATTCACCTCTGGCCGCCTTCCTCCCACCCACGCACTCCCAACCAGGTCCAGATTCGAACGCGCGCAGACGCCCACATCAGGCGAAGCCAGTTATCCAACCATAATGCATCGGCTGTACGGTCTCCGAGGCATCCATTCCTTCCGGTTTTGGAGGGTGCATCGCTCTGGCTGGTCGGCATTTTCGCCCTGAAGATCGGCTGTCTAAGAAGACACAACCACATATCGCAACGACCACAGATGACCAGCAACGACGAAATTTTATGGTGCAAACATGTACCTTCATTACTGCGATACCATTCTATCACTTTTACCCCTTCAACGAACTTCTATCGCACCATGGGCGTCAAGTCCGGCGTCAACATCACAAACGGCCTCTCCTCCCGCTCCTTCCACTCCGCCCACTCCCGCTTCAACTGCTCATCAGGCCCCCACTGATCAATCCCCATCACCGTCGACGGCAAAGTTGGCTCAAACGCCTGCGTCACCTCCTCAATCATCCCATCAACGATTCGCAGTCTAGGTGTGCAAATCACCGTCGGCACCGTGACACCAACTTGACCAACCTCCGACTCCAAGCTCAATTCTTCAGTCATCAGTTCCGTTTCCACGGTCGGCACTATCTCCACCACTTTCTCAACCATCCTCCTCGATGGTCTAGCCTTCATCTTCATCTCTTCCCTCACCCGTACGCGCGGCCTGGTCGACACAGCAATCCACTCCCGCCCCCTCTCCCTCCGCCCCTCCCACGCCCCGAGACAATTTATCCTCGGCGCAACCCTCTGCAAGATCCTCCGCGCCCCGAAAAGCAACGGATCCTGCAGCGGACAAAACTCTGCGTCTTGCGCGGTGATGTAGTTCAGAAACTCCCTGCAGATATCCAGCAGCTCCCGCGTCTCGATCTCGGGCTGCGACATCCACTGGAGCACGAACGGATCGTGGGCTGGGATCCGGGTGCGAAGCCGGTTCTCGCACCCTTTGACGGTTTTGAGGACTAGGCGGTTGATAGTGAGATCCACGGCGCGGTTGCAGCACCGGTGGTAGGTTGCGTTGATGAGGGATTGGAAGAGGCGGCCTACGTTGGCCAGGGCATGCATGTCTGTGCCGGCGGCGAGGGCATTGATGAACTTTGGGTCTAGTGAGAGGAGGGTTGCTGCGGCCAGTTTGGAGCGGCCGCGGTCTATGAGGGTGGTTGTTTGGTGGAGTTGATGGGTTGACGTAGATGTGGATCGTGGCATTTTGGCGGTCGCCATATATGGGCGCAACATGTGCTGGTATGTGGGTGGTAATATGCGGGTGTTGGTATGTGGGTGCTGGGAGGTGGTAAAATTGGGGCGGGGATGACCTCAAAAAGTGTTTTGGAGATGGTTGGTGGATGGTGGGGATGGGGGTTGATGAAAATGCACGAGGGGAGATGATGGGGTGGGATGGGTGATGAGATGGGGATATCGGGAGGAGAGTGTGGTGAAGAAGGGAGAGAGACCGGGGAGGGAGAATGGGCGGGAGGGTTCGTCTTATACATGCATGGGCGAAATGGCATCGGCCAATGAGAAACACATGCAGCGGGACATTTTTGGGTCGAATTGGGGCCACTTGGTGCAGTACGAAGTGGTTCGCATTTTTCGCTGGGCTGGGAGCCATATATGGGGAGGGTGCCGGCAGGGGGGGCACTCCTCCCCCGAGCTGACTGACCTACCTCCTCCCGCATACGTCCGCTTCCCGACCCACTTGGGGCACCAAACTTCAACACACGGATGGAACATCGTCAAAAAGACTTGATGGCTCGGTCGGAGAAGCATCTTGATGAGAACGATTCCCCGAGGTCGATCTCTGGGCCTTTTCGAGCCCTGTTAGGTTTCCATCTGGCCATGCGGCCATGAGCGCACGCGAGGAAGACCTCGCTGGGATATAGGAGAAGGGATATTCCTTACTGTTATCGGGCCTTAAAAGCCTTGGGCGCCTTAAAGTTGTCATTTCCGTCTCCCTCGTGTTGCACGATTGGCCTCATCGCGGTTGCCTGCCTGGAGCACCAGAGGCTGTTGGCAGCGTCAAGGGGCTAGAAACACAGGTGATAGTGTGCTCGGTAGACTTTAACAATCGGCCCGTCGCAGACAATCGAGGATGCACTCACTCCCTCGTTGGGAATAGTGTCCACCGCCCCTCCGCTGTTCCAACGAGGGAGGGAGGGAGAAGGTGAGGGGATCACGTGACTGTGTAAGTCGCCATTCCCTCAACGTTCACGACAACGTTCCGCAAAGGAATGGACTGCAGAAAAAACAAACAATCAGTGTACGAGATACTCGAGACAGTCGACTCCCGTGTTTTTGAGAGCGGGACACTCGCGAGTGCCAAAATGTCGACCAAGCAATGTGGTCAGGTTAGGGGTGTGGTCAAGATGTGGGAACTGTGGGTCCTCGCCTCCGGCACGCCAAGAATCACCACTGCGGCCCCGCAACTCGCATGACGCTAAGCCGAAAAGGGGCTCATACAGACCAGTCTGCGTCACCCAGTTCTGACGCAGAGGTGTGGATGTAGCAGCTAATCGAATCCCATGGGAAAAGTGATGGGTACGAAGAATATGGTTCGCGAACTATCATACCTACTTTTGATAACTTGTGGTGTAGCGGGGAAGTGTCATTTCAATTTCAATCCAGCGAAGTGAGCGATAAAGTTGAAGTCGATCCATATAACCCAGTTGATGCCACTTCAAGTCAATAGAAAAGCCCAATGCCTCATGTTTTCAAACCCGATTTAAGGCATTTCAATATCGAGTGGTACATTGGGATCCCAGACATACACCTTTTTAGTGGATAAATTGCCTGACTTTTTTGTACTTAAACTACTTTTTCAGCAACCTTTTGAACAGGCCCTTCCCACTTGCTTCCCCTGTTTCCGATTTCCCATCCGCAATGGTATGTTCACTCTTTTCAAGCAGCAAATTGACGATACCTTCGTGTTTCTTTCTCTGGGCTAGCTGAAGAGGCGTTCGGCCATCGACATCCTTCGCATTGATGTCAACCCCGTAGTCAATCATGAACCTCACAACGGCTTCATGGCCCTGTTTCACCGCGCGGTGCAATGGCGAAGTGGTATTAGCGTCCGTTCTCTGAGGGTCGGCGCCGGCGTGGACGAGGGCTTTCACAACCTCGAGAAATCCCCTTTCGGCCGCATACGAAAGTGGCGTCCTCCCATTTCCGTCCTTTGCATTGACCTCGGCACCGTTGGCGTGCAAAAGCTTGACAACGGCTGCATCTCCCAGCCAAGCAGCTTGTGAGATGGGCGTTCGTCCCCCCAAGTCCGTCGCACGGAAGTCGGCACCGCTGTCCAGGACTAACCTCACCATTTCCAGTTTGTTCCCGGCTGCAATCGCCATGGACAAAGGTCTACGGCCGCTCTTGTCCGCAAAGTCCGAAGAGAACTTACCCGACTTTAGGAGCTCTTCAACCACGTTCGGCCTTCCGCACTGCACCGCCCGTGATAGCGCAGTCACGCCAACCTCATCCCACACGTCGTTCTTGATCTCCTGGCGGGAGACTAGGATCCGAACCACGTCGTGATGTCCCCGGACGATTGCTGTGTTCAATGCCTCTCGTACCTTGGCCTCTGTCATGGATTGCTCAACCTCTTGGCGTGTTAGGAGCAGCCAGATGTAACCAGCCTCACCATTTTGCGCCGCTTCGTGGAAGGTGGGCTTGGGCGCATAAGACGGTCGTATGGTCGGAGCCTTCCTCGTCTGCGCGCTGTCTTGTTCCTCCCTCAGAGGATGAAGATCACGCGCCCGTGTCACGCGCCCTCTGCGAATGCAGATCTTTCGGACAACGAAATCCGCGTTGCGTAAGATCTGTACTTCGGCAAACTTCTCGGTCGAAGCCCGTGTAAGCTCGACCATCGTCAAGGTGGCGTCACGAACGAATACGCTAATCGGCACCCCTCGATCGCCACTGCGTCGGCAGTTGAGCAGGATGACGCCCAAGCCGGTTTCGTCAACGCCCTTGAAGCGGACCTCAAGATGGATACCTCTGCTGCTCAAAGTGGGTGGACTGGTGTTGGAAAAGCTGCTCGAGGTGGCAATAACGTTCCCGGAGTCGGCGAACGCATCGGGCGCCGTGGCAAGCAGTCCACCGCGCGCATCGCTCGACCTCCACGCGAAGAGGCTGTGGTCATCCGAGACCCTCATGATTTCCTCCTGCAGCCTGACGAACGCCGTCTCCTTCTCTCCGTAGATGAGCGGCATGTAGATGCCGAATATGCCGAGCAGGGAATATGCGCGGTCTTCGACCCTCGTTGTGGTTCTCTCGGCCGCCCAGGACATCCTCTGTGCCACGCTGAATGTCTCGAGAGCGCGGATTCCGGAAAGCAAGCCCATGGGTATTCCGGTACGGTCAGAGATCTGGCGGCCAAGGCTTTCTTTTGTCCCCAAAACATCCCACGTGCCGTTCAGAAACTGCACAGCATGCGGCGCAATAAGCTCCTGTAGGGTCCAGCCTCTGGTAAACCACCTGCTGCCTGCAATTTCATCCGGCGTGTGCCCTGCTACATCGGCGAGATATGCGTAGCAAATAGCTGCTTCCTCGTACCAGCGGTACATGGAGTTGATGGCCTCAGACAGCTCTGCGCTGCTTGTTTTGTCGATGCAGCACGTGTCGATCCACACGAAATCGAAACCGTCGCCCTTGGAAAACTCGCAGCACATTACTATTTTGACGTATCCTTTTTTGTGCGCGATGGCCTGTCGGTTGCCCTGCATCTCCTGCAGGCTAACTTCCTCATCGCCCCAGGTGTGGGAAAGAATGGCATAGGGGGGGATGGCGCCGTCGAGGAAATCCACCGGTTCGATGGTGTCCGTTCTTAGAAGGCGCATGGTGGGCGATGCAGTTTGGGCAACGGAATGGGTGAGCGCGCGGGATTGGGGTTCGGTCTCGTCTTTGGACTGGCAATGGTGAGAAATGGACGACGAACCTCAGATCAGGTATTGGGTGGCCAGCTGGAAAGAGCTTGTCTAGTCACGTGTTGCAATTTCGCATTTGTCCGATCGCGGTTCTTGCACTAGGTACGAGATAGCACAAAAAAGCGGGACAATCAACCAGCCAATCCCACTTTGAATGGCCGCAACAGGCATGACCAATTTTCGACCAACATATTCTCAGTGCTAAAAGAATATTTCGAAAGATGGGCCTGTGCCTCGGAAAATTAAGTAAACATCTGCCGTTTATTCTATAGGGGACTTATTCGGACAGACAATGCCCCGTCTGGTAAGATACTCGGCTCGAAGCCGGCATAACCAGATTATATGCTGACTCCTCAATTGAGCTCCTGTCCATCTACCTACCGAAACAGCATATTTCTTCACCAAACCGCTGGTGAATATCCTCACTCTACTGGGCCTTTGGGCTTCCGAGCTGGTCCTATCCGGGGCTATCAATGCTAGAGAAGGAATTTGACCGGGCGACGTCGATGAGGAGGAAGCTTTCACGATCAAGGCGCTAGTTTGATGCATCTTAGGGACGACCCGGGCTAAAGACCGTTGCTCGCAGAGATCTTGGCCGATCCCTGGTTGTTTGACAAGGCTAGTATGTAAAATCCACGGAGAGGTAACTTGAGGTTAAGGGAGCTGCTGTTCGATACTGAAACACGGCGGTTGTCCTGATGTGACCATTTGACGCTACACATACTACCTTGGGCATCTATGCGTCCCAGCAACAAACTTTGAAGACGATTGTTTCCCCATACATTACCAAATTATGCGAAACCAATGAGAGGACAATCAGTCAACATTGACCTCCCGCCACGAAGAGACATCAACGCCATGCGAACCAGCAGGAAACCTCCCGCTGCACTTCTGCCCCGAGCAACCACAGTGATGCCCGTAATAGCACTTGCGATCCCGACATTCGCCGAGCTTCTTGCACTTCTGTGCGCGAAGGTTATGCCGCAACACGTTCTTTTCGCCCGAACTGATGGATCCATGGAGGTATGAGCACTGTGAAACCGAACAGGACCCCTGCAGATGAAACATGCTACAGTACCGCTTCTTTCCAATGACTGTTTTCTCGTGCCAGCTAGCAACGGAGCTGGGAGACTTTAGTGGAAGCGCACAGTCAACACGTTGGTTCCTGTCGTTGAGAAGGATGACATTCGCTCCCAGGTCACTGAGAAGAGGGAGGAGTCGGCTCGTGCCTAGAGGTTCCGAGGAGATGCTGGCCGCACGTGTTGCGTACGTGGCCGGCGGGGAGGCCCCCCCTTTGTCGAGACGGGCACCTGTGCCACTGCCAGCCGGTATGTCCTGCGGTGTGATCAAACGAACTTTCTGAGAGTTGGGAGCTCCAAGAGGTCCAGACCGGAATACGGCATCAAACGACACAGTTTGAAACGGCAGGGTGGAAAACTCGGTGCCAACCTGGAACGACTTGACAAGCGTCACCTTGGCCGCAACAACTTGGTCGTGGACATATTTCTCCAACATACGCACATAGCCGTTATCATGGCATCCTGCCAAGAAGATGTGTCGGCAACTCGGGTTCTCGGCAAACTGTCGAAACGAAGCTGCGTTGAGATCAGCTCCAGGTCAAAGCCAACAACCCGGGAATCCAAGTGACTCACCCATCAATTTGTGATCAGCACGATCCTTGCCCTTCCCCACAAGAACAAAATCGAAAAGGTCATCCGCCTGGGAGAACCCACGACTGAAAAAGGATACAACATCTGGTGACTCGGCCGGCTTAGCAAGCCCGGCTTTTGTCAGCAGGTGAGCCAACCCGTCGCCAGAAGCAAACGCCTTCGCAACGACAGGGAGCCCCGCAAGCCCTCCCCCGACAGACTGTAAATGTTGTCTTATGGCGGCCCGAAGATCGATCGCTGCACGCTGTCCGCCGCCGGCCGGGTCATTGAGGTAATATCGATCGCCAAACTGATACAGGCAAATGTTAGCATTCTGCTAAGCAACACCAAAGGCACCGACTGGCACCAACCAGATAGGTATCAGCATCAGCATCAACCAGTGCCAACACAAACGCGTTGCGATCGACGACACCCTTCAGAGCTCGGAAACTCTGATCCACTTTCTCGACCTGCTCCTGGGCGTGTCGTCCGGCCACTCGTTCACGTTCGAGATCCATGCAGGCATCATCGTAGAGTTTCGACAGCTCCGAAACTCTGTCACTCAGTTTCTGCAACAGTCAGCAAAGAAAAAGGTCAGCAGGTAACCATCAGAGTCGACAAACCTTCATCCACGCCACACTTTGAACATTTTGGCGCTGGAACAGCCCGACGAAGGAGCTCAAGTCGTCGGTATCACACTCCATGTTTACCACGCCGCCGACCCGGGGGAGCGCAGAGTAACATGGAAAGTTTTGTGTGTGTATGTGCGAAGGAGAGGAGAATCACGGCGGGACAAACGGGCCAAAACACCAGTTGCTGCCCAATGTTACACAATCCATTGCCCGCCCACTCATATTGGCCTCGACCACGTCATGCAGCCCTGCCGAGCAAATAAAAGCATACCCAATCAACAAGTTTATATCAGCGGACCCCGGATCTCAACGTGTTCTGGCCCAAAGCATTTATTCAGCGCTTTCACGATGGACCGTTGAACGTTTCACAAGGTCGGTGAGATGAAACAACATTAGATCTTAGGAGCACTGAAATGGCAATGTGCTGCGGACGGATGTCGCCAGAGTTTGAGTTCGATTTCCGTATGCACTCATTGTTTTCGTTTTTTTTTTTTTGTTTTTTTTTGTTTTTTTTGCTACAAAAACAAAAAACACACAATCTCGACTGCAATTCCATCCACCGACTTGCTGACCAGAGCATGAGTCCTCTTGAATACCCTCAACATCTCAGCTTATTTCGGATCTTACCCAATTCGCAGAAACGGAGGTTTCCGACCTCCAAGAACCGACCGACCCATCTCAATTGGTACAATACATATCTAACTGCGGCATTGTTCAACGACGCCGTCGGGCAGTTCTCTCGTCGTCGATCATTGCATTCCTCAGCTATGCGTGCACGCAAAACAAAAACCAGCCACACGACGCCGTCAGCGAACGCATGATTTTTCAATTTCACCAACAAGCCACGGTGGGCGAAGCCAGTCAGCCCAGCCCAGCCCAGCCTAATTAGTTGACAACCCCTTCCCTGTTGCAGATCGCCGGCTCGCGTGGGTGGAGCCTTGGCGTTGTGTGATGTTTCAAGTCATTGAAACAAATGCAACCCCCGCCGCCGTTGGCTCGAAACTTTTCCTTTTTAGGCGGAATCGCTCTCGGGCCCTTCCGCTCAACTGCCAATGCTTCCCAATGAATCCGGGGAAAAGCAATCATGTTGGGAAACGCACGTTTTTTCCCCCCGCGCGATGACTCGAATTCTGGCATCTTCTTCGACGCATTGCGACGCGAACCACATGTAGATTTCCAGCACCAGGGAATTCGGTTGGCTTGATTGGTCGTTCAGGGTCTCGCTGACCTGACAGACGGGGGGTCATCTCACGGTCGCCGGGGAACCCGACAGCAGACAGACTGGAGGCGATGCATTCTTGTTCTCGAAGACGCAAAAGACTTGGGTAGGATCACCATGCATCTCCCAGGCTACCGATTTGCGCACCACGCTCCGAGGAGAATTTTTGCAGCCGAAAAGGGGAGAGCGTGCGCCGCGGGCCATTCTGGATTTGATTACAGATGACCGAGCGGGTGCGGCGTGGGCGGCGATTCCCCCTGTGGCTGGTTTCAAGCGTGCGTGCTTGGCACCTCCTGCGCTAGCTGCATGCGGCAAACGGGATCCTTTCACCTGCTGCTGGCATATTGGGAGCCCTGGGGTGGGGGACGTGATGGAAATGAGGTGAGTGGAAATAAGGTATAATAAACATGGTCCAGCGTCGCTGACAGCTCCACCCCGTTGCGAACCACTAGTCCTTCACTGGCACTCTCCAATTGACTGCTTGTCCTCAACTTGAAGACCGGAGGAGCATCAAACTTTTGTCCACTTTGGCTCCATCGTCATCATCATCAGACCAAGACACAAACATCACATCAAGATCCAAAATGGCACCCCTCATCCACCGCTCAGAACAAACACTACCAACCCAAGGCCAATCCGACGCCTCCAACATGGGCGTCACACCAACATCAAACCCTTTTTCCCTAGGCGGCATCCTCGCCATCGTCTTCGGCGTCTCCCTCGCCCTCCTCCTCGCCGGCGTCATCTTCTCCATGTCCCGCAAACGGCAACAGGCCTCATCATCATCAGACGCCAAGTCCATGGCACAAGCCAACTTCTTCCACAAACTCGGAGTCGACCAGCGAGCATTCGATGCAATGACAGCATCTGAGAAAGGGATGGGGCGCTGGAGTCAAGACAGGGACTCAATATGGGGGCGGGATTCGATCCTGTATGCGGCGCCGACGGCGAGGGATGCGAGGCGCAAGGTGGAGGAGGATCCTTCAAAGGTGTGGGTGATTAAGCCGATTGCGCCCGCTGTGTTGGCTGGTGGGAGGTGATAGGATGGGGTTGGGTTTTGGTTCTTGTATATACCTTTCTTCTTTTCTTGGGGACAATAGGGCGGTGGGCTTGGTGCAGATAGAGGAAGACTCTCACTGCAAATCCGAAGGCATTTGGAGCGGACTGGATGGGATGGTAGGGTGGTAGGCTTCAGGATAGATGATACCCACAAAACAAATATAGACATAGAAAGTGTGCGGATGCACTGTGACTTACATGCCTTGGTCGTGTCAAGAGTTTTCTGGTGCCTTTCACATGGGTTGACCCCCACACCACTCTTGACGTTCAATCCGTGGTCTCGCACTTACCCCGCCCCCTCAAAAACACGATGGGTAGATATCTCACCAGTCGTTCCTTCCCGACATGCCCCATACATACGTCACTTCTCTGAAAAGAGACTCTTCACTTCGACTAATTACCACAACACTCATGTATGCGATCTCAATGATCCCAATGAGACGACAATCACTGAACAATCATCTGCCGTCACCCTGCTCCACTTGTTTCAGATCATCGACCTCGACGATCGCAGGGCTCACCTACAGCCTGATGAGAAGGAGGATTGTTCTATGGTGGACTGCATTCTCTGTTTGTTGCAGTCGCCAAGGGAGCAGGGAAAGCATCGGCTCATCGGCCTTGTCCGCTTTCTGTCCGACTTCCCGCGTGGTGTTGGCTTAGCTGCCATGGGTAGAAAGGTCTTGTCTGGAATATTCACGGAAAGACCCTGGGTCGCCTTCAACATCGCGCGTTCCTTGGGGCTGAACGAGGAGCGTGCACATCCCTGCCCGAGGTAAGTCGGCATGCGAACCCCTTTTTCGCAGCCCCGCGCTGTAGCACAGCACGCCAAACTCGATCGGAGTGGGCCTCACCACCAGGCTTCCTCGATGCCCAAGCCCGACCCACAATAAGAACAATCCATCTCCGTCGAATGTCGCAGCAATCCAGCCATCTGAGTTGACGCTCTAGGAAACGAGGGCCAAGCAAACACGCCTCGATGGCTTCCCCCTCACCCAGCCAAGAAAGCATGGTTCTTGACCAAAAGCCGAAAGTTGCGTTACAAGACCGCCGCCTGCGCTTTTCTCATCGACATGCTCCCGCCTGAGCAAAAATGGGCATTCCTCGCAGTCTTTTTACACACCAGCGACATGTTTGTCAGACCCCCGTACCGGTTCATTTACCCTGCCATCTTCATTTCCTGGTACTTTCCCGTCGTCCCTACCGCTGCACTGGTATCGACGCTTGTCAGCGTTGATGGGTTCCGGCGGCAGGGCCAGAACGCCATGAACAACTCGATATCAAGAGTCTTCGACATTATGACGGCATTTTTCTTCTTTGGGTCAGAGTCCGGATGGGAAACACCGGCTCTCGCATCGCTGGCTGGCTCCTTTTTTGGCGCTCCCGAACACTATTCGTACGTCCTGTTCCCATTGCTTCCCGGTCTTCTCCTGAGATCTCGGCGGGAATCAATTAACGGCTTTATTCCCGAGGGAAGGAAACAGGGCACCATCTTTGCGTTATTTTCCAGAGCCGTCATAGCATTCCTTCCAAGAACTATACAGTGGGCTCCTTTTGGCATCCTGGCTTTCCCGGACCCCCAAAACACGCACATGACTGTCGAGTTCCTTGGCTGCTACATTGTGTGGGTCTTTTTAGACGTCCATCCGCAGGTTGCGTACACAGCATATTTGTTTGTCAACCAGTGGACCTACTGGACGATCCAGAACAAGCACCGCGGGGCCATCCCATCCTCCATTCTGTCTAAAGAGCGCACTGGAACCATTTGGTTTGCGTTGATGTGCTTGGTTATCCGGGCTGTCGAGTTCGAATTCGGACCAGAGATGCTTGCAAACGGTACAATGGATCTGGGTGTCCGAGTTTGGCTTCCCCTTCTTACTGTTCTCTTTCTCGGCATTTACCTCCTTCGGTACGGACTTGGTATCCGCCTTCACAAATTTGAGCACCTTCCCATCCGAGAGCAAGACGGGGTTCGACTCCTACGGCTTCGACCCCAGCCAAAATTCAGAGACTCGCCCATCCAGTGCGACATGGTTCACGCAAGACTCAGCGCGCCGCCTCCTTACACTGCCATCTCCCACCGCTGGATGGATCCGGGCGATGGACAGGGCATCATACTCATCGACGAGGCTCCGTTTCTTGTCTCGCCGAGCATTCATTCTCTCCTCATTGCAAAACGGTCATACCACAAACATGCGTACCCGTGGATCGATTCGATTTGCATCAGCTAGGACGACGAGAAAGAAAAGGGAACCCAGGTAGGCATGATGCGGCACATTTTCGAGACGGCAACGTTGACTATTGGGTGGCTAGGAGACAGCCCCCGTGCTTCGAGGGCGGTGGTAATGGCCGGTCGTTTGACAATGGCCACTTCTGTCTCCGACCTCCGAGATCTTCGCCGAGATCACCCCGACGAGCGGGCCGAGTTGGAACGGATGCTGTCGAATAGTTGGTTCGAGCGCATGTGGATAAACCAGGAAATTGCCACCTCGTCTGACCCCATGATTCGGTATGGTGACGTCGAAGTGAGCTGGATTAGGTTCGCAGCGGCCTTGCTCAGAATTCTGCCACTGAGCTCCAAGAATCCCGATCAAGCAGACCCCTTGTGCTACATGCCAGGGTACATCAATCTCGTCATCATGGAGAATATCAGGAGGCAGGTCGATGATGTCGACTACCTGAAGCCCAACGATATGCTCAAGGTCGCACGATGTTTCAAAGCCTCCCTCCCGGTTGACAGGGTATACGCCCTCCTCGGCATCACCGAGGAGCAACAAGTGCCCCTTTTCCGCCCAAACTACTCCAAAGATGCAGCCGGGGACTCAGGAGTTCTGACTGTGGAACAGATTGCCAAGGACGCCATCTCAACGTTGCGAACGCTGTCCGAGTGTTATGGGGCACTATCGGGAGAGTCACCCACTGTCAGGGGCAGTGCCATGATGGCCAACCCAACAAAGGCTGTGAGACGTCTGAAGCTTATCATGAGAGATGCGGCACGGCTGACGCAAAGTCTGGATCGAGTCACCAAGGGCAAGAAAGGCAAACGAGCACCAGCACAGATGCTCACCGACTACTCCAAACACACGACACCCGAAATGGTGTACACCGCCGTCGCTCGTGAAATGGTGCAACAGGGAGAGTTCCATTTGCTCTTCTCGCATGCGGGCATCGGCATCGATCGGAATCCGGAGTTCAAAACGTTACCATCCTGGGTGCCAGACTGGTCCACAGAGCTGGAAGCCCGTCTTCTACCACACCCATCTCCCCCATTGAAGCGTCAACAAGACGAAGAGGACTATCAAGAGACAAAGCCTGCCACCGATGGCATCAACCTGGTAGTCCGCGACATGGGGCCACACATCCTCCACCTCAAAGGCACGCACATCAGCAAAATTGCCCATCTTGCGCCTCTTACACCCCTCCTAACAAAGGAACACGCATCAGAAACAGCCACCAAACAAGCTAGACGAGACTTTAGAAACCTGCAGTCCAACTGGGCCGCCGCTCTCAATCTCGCAAGAACGCAATGCGCACAATACTCTCGATACTACCCAACGCCTGAATCCATCGTCCACACATTTCTCCGCACCACACTTGCAAACACGTCAACCTCGGCCTCCACCTCCACTTCCACCCGCCAACCAGCAACCACAAATGACATCCAAGCAGGACTAGCCTGGATGAACGGCACCAGCCCAACCTGTCCCATCAAATCAGTCCTGGAATCAACCAAGCGGCACCCAACCACGCCCCTGACCGAATCCCAGGCCCAAACGATCGACAAATACCCCTTCATCCGACAGACGCAATCCTCCCCCAACACGCGCCTCGGCCATTTAATCATCAACGATGTCGGCCCTTCGTTCAACTCGTACAGTTTCTCGGGCTCACGGAAAAAATCGGTGCTCACAGGCATCAAGTCTATTGATGATCAGTGGGCTGCTGAGCGGAAGGAACCGGGGAAACGGCTCCTTTCCGTGTTTGATACGCACAGCGGGTTCGCCAACCCGCTCGGGACATATGAGGCGTTTGTGGAGTATACGATTGGACGCAAGTTTGCCGTTTTGGAGGATGGGAGGATGGGGCTTGAGGATGGGGCTTGTACCATTTGGCGCCGAGGTCGGAGATTGTGTGGTTACGGTGCTGGGTTGGGAGCGCTGTGTTGTTTTGAGACGGGCGGTGCATTTGGAGAGGGGCGAGGACGATGATGATGATGAGGAGGAGGAGGAGTGTGAGGATGAGGATGGGGGTCTAGAGGGTGTGAATGTCGAGGGGGAGGAGGAAGATGGCGGGGAAGAAGATGGGGTGAAGACTGAGGACATGTGTCGACTTGGGGGTGAGGCGTATGTGCATGATGCGGAGTGGGATGGTCGAGGTGAGGAGATGTGGTTTGCGTTGTGGTGACGGGTTGTCATCCCTCGTTGTTACCAACTTTCGACATGAGCAATTTTCCTCTCGGGTTGCACACCTTCTTTCAATGCGAGGATGGCTCCCAAGGTACAATACCACCCATTGTCTGTTGGTTACCTCGGCAGCTATTGCGTGACGGTTGCAGAACTGTTCGGCGTCACAGGTCGTTTCGAGCGATCCGCCGCACCCGCACCACTGACACTAGGTGCCGAGCTCCCTCTGATAGCAGGAGAAGAACGACCGGCCTATGCCTCAGCCTCTCCACTCTCGCCCATCAAGAACTGGATTGCCCTTTCCGAAACTCCTTCTCCTGCTCGAGTTCCTCTTGGAGATCCTGTTTACTCTCCTTTCAAGCACCAATCTGCTGAGCTCTTTTTGGAGATCATCACGTAACCGCGCGCTAATTGTGCGTTCCGCGGCAAAACGACTGCTCTCGCAATCTAGATCCCGCTGAAGCTGCGCACGGCTCTGCATCACCTCATCGGCCAGCTCTCTCTCCCTCTTGACATCCTCGACGGGCCTGTCCCGGGCCAACTGAAGCTGTTCTCCCATCACCATATTCACCTCTTGGTTCCGTTCAAGTTCGGCCCAGGTCTCGAAGAACCATTTCTGGAACTTGCGTTCCGATGTCGCCTGGAGTCGCTGGAGCTCAGTCACGGCGTGGAACAGGTTTGCGCCTACTGCTGAAAGATCGCCAACCTGTCTACTGAGCTGATTGCTAATCGACCTTCGATGCAATTCGTCGGCGTTCTCTTGAAGTTTTCGGATCCAAGAGGATGTCATGTCTTCCCAATGTGCGCTAAGGGCTTGCCGTCGCTCCCAAGCATGGGGAAATGTATTCTGGGCTGACACACGCGGGCTTCCAGACGGCCTTCGATTCAAAGCTCCAGGGGTACTCGTTCGCACGGGTGACTCGGCAAGGCCCTGTCTGGGAGGTGGGTTGGGAGCCGTGCTGGCAGTTGATTCGGTGCTCTGGGTCCATTTCCCAGCGAGCAAAGCCGTGGTTGCGCTGAATGCGGAAGAAAGGCTTTCTATCGACTGTTGTGCGGAACCGCTGAGGCAGGGCACTGCCACGGCTTCGGCGAGAACGGCAGAGTCTGGCCTGGTATCTTTGTTGTTGCCATTGCGAACCTCTTCATCATTCTGGGTCTCCGTGGTGAAAATGGAGGTGAACCCGGTGGAGCGGCTGCTTCGTGCAGGGTCAGCTGTGAAAGTCCCAGTTGGCTGCGTTGAGAACGAAGCACTGTCTGGGTCCTCGGTACTCTCGGGATCAGCTGCGTATTCGATCGTCTTTAAACGTTCAGCAGAGAGATGGTGAGCAATAACAAGGCTTTCAGCCGCAGTGACCTCTCTCTGGTAGTTCAATGAGCTTTTCCTCGATATACGAGCATTTCGCATCGAGCTCTATTTTTGGCACACCCCATTTTTGTTCCTGGCACACCGCTTCGACACGTAACCCTGGCCGCCAATATTTCCGTATGCCTTTGGGATACCACTTCCACTGCACTCTGAAATTGTTGATGTGTTTTTTATTAAATCAAATACGTATTTAAAATTCAAAATACCCCAATTTATTAATGATTAATGCCTTTTTGGAAGGACTAGAGGCCAAAATGTGGTAATAGTTGGCTTGAGTGGCGTTGTGGGCGCGGTGTGCCAAAACAAAAAAAGGGATGTGCGAAAAATAGAGCTCTTTGCATTTGAGGGCACCACGTTCAACTATTCTGTGGCTCCATGTCTAAACTACATTGACAAACTGGGAGATGTACGCCACTCCCTTTCCTCAATACATAAATACTACAATAAATAGCGGTCCATTGCGTGTTAAAGTAAGATATGATGACTTCCCATGTTGCTCTGCTAGGATGCCTCATACAGGCGTTCCATGCATGCATGTCGCGCTACAACGAGGGGCGGGCAGCAAAAAGGGTTCTGC
This sequence comes from Cercophora sp. LCS_1, assembly GCA_036250225.1. NCBI lineage: Eukaryota > Fungi > Ascomycota > Sordariomycetes > Sordariales > Lasiosphaeriaceae > Cercophora > Cercophora sp. LCS_1. The sequence goes on along the minus strand of JAPZLL010000006.1, from coordinate 87,470 downwards.
ACAGGGGAAAGCACGATGTTGAAGGCGGCCAGCTGTGCACCCCCTTATGGGGTCAAAGAAGGGCTCTCCTCATTAATCGCTAGCATACGAGGGTGGACGAGAAAAATGCAGTTCCCTCGCCTCTATGATTCGAAGTGACTGCATCGTCGATGCCTCGTCGGTCCACCTCTGTGACACCACGCACGGAGCATTCCGAGCATATCTCCGCAGTGCCGCAATGACGATGCGATACCCCGGTGAGGATCGAGAACTAAACCTGCAAATACTTCGATGGTCATATGGCAGACCGGCTCTGTCGGCGTTGTGGAGAATCGGTGCCGCCGAACTTTGCTCAACCACCTAATTATGAGACACGTTAGCTGGCACCAACACGCCCAAGTCAACGCAGGACGACTGGATGCGGACATACATAGTCGGATGTGAATTTGAGATCGGTTTTGTGTTGTTCCCAGAAGAAATACATGCAAAAACGCGACATGAGGGGAACAAAGTTATCGGTGATCTCTTGGAGGACTTCAGAGCCTGTCGCAATGCTGGCGACGAGTTGTGGACTGGTATCGACGAGCTTTGTAGGAAGACACGAATCAACGAGCCTCTGAACAAATGACCCCAATCTGGCCTTGTCACTGCCATCATGGGGTGTTGCCATGAAAAGGATGCCGTAGGTGGACACGAAAACGGAGCGGAGATGGTTAACGTTGTGTCCCATTCGGCTTGCTGAGTAGACTAGGGCCTGGATCACGAAAGGTTAGAGTCCCGCATCACTCTCTATAGGGAAGCGGTCTTGCTCTTTTGGCAATTATTCCACCGAGGGAATGGCAAACAAAAATGATGGGTCGATCAGTGGCGTCCGCAAGCTCGAAGAATGTCAGCTGGTTCTCAGGACGGACGGGTGGCGGAGTCACAAACCTCTCGATCAGCGACAAGTTCAGCGACAAGAGTCTGCGCATGCTGCAGGATTCGATCCGAACATGTCGTACCGAGGACATTTGCAACGAGAGCCGGGTAGCTGAATGTCAAAACGCGGCAGGCGGGAAGATCTTTTGGAAGCATGTCGGGGTCATTGAGCCAACATTGTCCGGTTGCCTGGCATGTGAATGTTCTGAATGCATCTCCGTTGAGACCGTGAACAGCCACGATACTGGAGAGAGATGTCAACCATCACAACACTAGAAATGTAGTATGTGCATTTTATGTTGACTTTAGATGGAAGCTTACTCTACAGTTGGGTTCTCTCCACAGTATATTTCCGTCAAGGCGCAAAGGGGTGACTCGGTGTCATTCGCCTCTATCTTCTCCGTCTTGAGCCTCTTCAAGATGCGGGTTTTTGAGCTTTGCAGCATGGTGTAAATGACCTTGCAGGCTGTTTGACAGGTGAGAAAATAGGGGCCGGGACAAGAAGAAAAAAGAGCGACGGGCATTTCTCACCCAAGAATTCGGATCTGAACCCCATAATAAACCCTGGTCGGGTCGAGAGACCTTGAGGGCCTCCCAATTTGAGGCTGTGTGAGCTCGGAAGCCTGTGAAAGCTCAAGAATGAGACAGGGTTAATTGAGGGTTGACGCGGGTGACCGCCGCGTGGGAGTTGTCGAGATGCGCACTGTCTGGCTGCACATGGCCCCCTGCATGAAGGCAACCTATTGGTCCGGACGGCCGTGCCAGGTTTCGGGTGGCGGCAAATGCATCCCCGGGCGCCTGCCGCATTCCCGACCCCTCTGCAGAACGCCGCTCGCTCAACCATGACCTGTTTGTGTTCCGGTCGCTGGCAGCAAAACAGCGACACCATGCGCCAACATCTCCGTCCGAATTGATGGTCTTGTAGGCGTACCATTATAGCCTGTATTTGCTGCTTTCTGCATTCTTGTCGAAACTACGCGTCTCTCTGCAAGTTAGAACCCACGCGATGCGGTATCTTGCGATTGGGGCCTTGTTGCTTCTTGGGCTGATGCTCGAGCGTTACTGGAGCTCAAGGCAGCGGCAAAAGGTGAGCGCCTTCGTACCTCTTTCGGCAGGACTGAAAAGCTGACAGGAACTGTGCACAAGCTCCTCGATGACATTGCTAGAGAGCATGGCTGTCTCGATCCACCTCTGCTGGAGAATCAGAGGCCTTTGGGAGTCGATCGTCTGGAGCAAATCTTTCGTGCATCGGCGGAATCTCGACTCATGGAGCTTTTCCTCTTCCACTTCCGACAAACTGGATTCACCTTGAAACAGAGATTTCTCATGACTCCAGCTTATGGCACCGTTGACCCGGCAAATCTGGAAGCCATCCTGTCCACGAAGTTTGAAGGTAGGAAAATCGTCATGTCGAGCGATGGGGGGGTGTTGACACCGCATCCAGATTACAGCTTCGGTCCGAGACGCGACATCACATTTCCCATGTTTGGCGATGGCATCTTCACACAGGAAGGCGAAGCGTGGAAGCGTTCTCGGCTCATGCTGAGGCCGCAACTCGTCCATCGACAATATGAAGATCTCAAGTTGTTTAACGAACCGATGGACGATTTGTTGGACAGCCTACCAAAATCCGGAGGTGTTGTTGACCTCCAGCCTCTATTCTTCCGATTCACACTTGATGTGACCACGGCTTTTCTCTTTGGAGAGTCAATCCGCAGTCTCAAGTCCGAACCAGGCTCCCCGGAGCAGGACTTCGCGGCTGCTTTCGATCTCGCGCAGAGCTACATCATTCAGCGCTTCCGGTTGCTGGATCTTTACTGGCTCATTGGGGGCCGCGAATTCCGTGAGGCTTGTCGACAGGTTAACGCTTTCGCGGACAAGGTCATTGACCAGAACCTCCGTGAAGATGCCCTTTCCGAGGAGAAGGAGAAGGAAAGTAGGAGATATGTATTCCTCAGAACGGTGGCAAAGTCGTTCCCGGAGCGAGCTGCCTTGAGGGGACAGATTATCAACATCCTGGCTGCTGGGCGCGACACGACAGCATGTCTTCTTTCGTGGACTTTGTGAGTTTTGTAACCTCATCAAGGTGCTCGTGTCAGCTGATTGCCGTTAGCTTCATGCTCGTAAGACACCCAAAGGCGATGGATAAGGTCCGAGCCGAGGTCTCGTCTCTCGGGAACGCTGAATCTTTGGCGAGAGATGACCTACGGGGGCTGAAGTATCTTCAAAATGTTCTCAAAGAAGGTGAGAGAGCAATTTTGAACCACGTTATCATGAAATGCTGACGGAGAGTCGCTAGTCCTTCGACTTTATCCCTCTGTCCCGGTCAACACTCGGACTGCCGCAAAGACAACAATTCTCCCTACGGGTGGGGGTCCAGACCGAAAGTCACCAGTCTTGATCCCAGCCGGCAGCGCAGTGGCATATTGCGTCTACACAATGCATCGCCGTCCCGACCTCTACGGCATGGACAGTGAACTGTTCCGTCCCGAGCGCTGGGACGAAGATCTTCCCCTCTTCAAAGACCGCGTTACACATAACTTTGGCTATTTGCCATTTAGCGGAGGGCCACGCATCTGCCTCGGAAGTAGGTTGCTATAGTTCCACTGACGGCGAAAATCTCGCTGACCTAGTACAAGTGGATTTCGCCCTGACCGAGGCGGCGTATGCCATCGTCCGCCTCTTCCAACGATATCCCGAGATCTCCCTCCCGGAGGGAGAGTCTGTCGAGGTTGTTGGCACCGAAAGGCAAACTGTTACTCTTGTGTTGCAGATCACGGATGGCTGCAAGGTGAAGTTAGGCTGAAGAAACTATGTTGTGGTACTCGATTTGACGGTTTGACACGGTGGTAAGCGACCCCGGTGGTAAGAGTTCGAGGGTTGCGACCCGTGCCGATGGGTCGTCGGGTCGGGAGCGGAAATGTTACGGCAGCGCTGCACACCACTGAGCGGATTGGATATGCAATTGCCTCTTGACTATACGAATGTTGATGAATTTCGAAATGCAGTCCGTGTTGAGATCAGGCTAAAAATTGCCCAACTAAACCTTCCCTATGTTCTGGGGCAAACTCGTGGGGTGCATACGCCATCCGGGCGGAGACTGGAGCGGGTGTTCCCGCGCTCACTAGTCTGGAGCGCGTCGTAACTCCTGCTGGTTGCGCGCCTGCGTTCTGGAGCTCCAAAGTTTGCACATTCTGCTGTGGCTGCGCTGGGGGGTCACAGGACCAAGGGTTGGCCGCTTTCACGTCAGCTGCGACGGCAAGCTGCGTTGACCGATATGCTGGGGAGCCTCTCACCCTGTTTTTGTCAGAGAGATTACGCACGGGAGCCTGGCGAATAAAGTGGCTTCTTTGGGTTGTTGGGGTCTCGAGACCGAAGATAAGCGTTCGCACTGTGCCGGACGCGGGTCCAGCTGGGGTTGGAAACAGCCGACACAGTGGGCGGCTACATCTTGGGCCGTGCCTTCCGTCCAGGCAACGCGATGAACGACTGGACTGCTGGCCCCAACCCGCCCTCACAGGCCACACGACTTGACTTCAATTGCAGCGAAATCGTTCTCCGATCTCCCAGCACCAGTTCGTGGCGCGCGGCATCACATCGTCTTCCTTGCGTAGCTCTCCCGCGGTCTTTTTGCCGTCCTTTTGTCGCGGCTCAAAACGTGGGGGCCAACCGGCCCGATGGTTGCACTGCCGCAGGGGTGAAATCGTGGCATGAACCCCAACGCGGCTCGACCTCAGCACGAGCATCATGGGCCTCATAGATATCGACCAAACTGGAGATTCCCCCACAGGTTCTCCTTCATTTTCGGCAGAGTGAGTAAAATATTCATGAAGCTCATGTTAGTCGCAAATTTCGCTGACTCAAAGGGTGAATGAAGTCTTGTCTTCGTTCATGGCCTCCGAGAGAGCGGTGTGAAGGCGTGGACCGACGCCAAGACCGGCGCGCTGTGGATACGGGACATCTTTCCGCAGTCCAAATACAACGTGCGGCGCTTGGTATACGAGTATGATGCTGAGAGGCTTATGGCACCAGGCGGAGTCGCCGCTGACAGCATTTATGATGAAGCTGTCGGGCTCATCAACCACCTAAATGCCGATCGAGAGCTTCTGGGTGCTGAAGCACGACCCATCATCTTCGTCTGCCACGAGTTCGGGGGGCTTCTGGTCAAACGCGCTCTCGCCTACTCTCACTCCAGAAATGACGTGAAGATAGACCATTTACGCTTCATTTTTCGGTCTACCTACGCCATCTTGTTCATGTCAACTCCGCATGAAGGCTTCAAGAAGGAGGCGCTCATGAGACTGTATGGTGACAGTCATTTGGGACCAAGTCAGTTCAGCCTGAGTCTTCTCGAACGCTCAGGAACGCTACAAGAGATCACCGACCAATTTGCCCCCATCAGAAAGAACTTTCACGTCTCCAACTTTTGGGAGCAGCAAAAGACAGCCCATGGGAACGCTTCGTTTTACGTGGTTGAACGGGATTCTGCGGCTCCTCTATGGGACGATGTAGTTCGGGGTGGGATCAACGCGACCCACTCAGATATGATCAAGTTCGGTAACCAAAACGCCCCCGGATATCGCCTTGTTCTCGCTACACTCAGCAAACACATTAGAGCCGCTCCGGATGCGATTTCGAGGCGGTGGGAGCAAGATCTGGAAATTCTGAGAAGGAGTAGGGAACACGAAGCTGATAATCTCTTACGTCCGGATAACACCTTTTCATCGACGTCACGCAGCCGGTCTCCGTCCCAAGACCCTCTCATCATGCCGCCCCCAAGCCCAACACCAACAACAAGCACCGAGACACTCGTGAATCAAGATAGCGGGTCTGAGGGACCATCAACGCCGTTCATGAATGTTCATTATCTTGTTCGACAACGCTCCGATTACTTTGTTGGGAGACAACGACAAATGACTTCTCTACAAGAAAAGTTCGGCGTGGTCAAACCAAGAAGATCTCTTCGAAAACCCAAAGTCTTTGTGATATTTGGCCTTCCGGGCTCAGGAAAGACGCAGTTCTGTCTTCGCTATCTCGAACAATCCTGCCACAGGTAACTACCCCATCAACTGCTTCCTTTACATTTCCTGGCTCGGCTCTGACCTCGGACTAGGTATTGGGGTGTCTTCTGGATTGACTGTACAACAGACGCGACGGCCGAAGCTAGCTATGCCATGCTGGGTCAACTGTCTGGCAAGGGGATTGCGGCAGGGGCGGGTCAGCTTTGGCTCTCTCAGACACTAGACCCATGGCTTCTTGTGTTGGACAATGCGAATGATCCCGACATGGAGCTCGGGAAGTACATCCCCACCTCCGGGAACGGCCACGTCATCGTCACTACCAGAAACCCCGCTGCGCAGATACATAATACCGTTGGCGCGGTCAGATTCCAAGGCATGGATCCCGAGGAGGCCGTGACGCTACTCCTTCAGTTGGCTTATCCAGACAAGGAAGTCCAGTACCGGTCTCGCAATAGGAAAGATGCCGAGACTATTGCCTCAGAGCTAGGCTATCTCGCTTTGGCTCTTAAACAAGCAGCATTCACCATCCGGAGAAAATTCCTCCCTCTCGAGAGATATCTGAAGTCTCTCTGCGGCTGCCGAAAGGAGCTCCTCAGCCGCCCCATGATCAAAAGCGCTGAGGATGCTAACATTGCCGCGACATGGGAACTCCCTTTCACCGGAATCGCGGGCCAAACAACCGTTGAGAGCCGGGACGCAGTGGAAATTCTTCATGTTTTTGCTTTTTTGCATTTCGCGTCGATACCCATCAACCTCTTTGTCTTGTGTTTCAATGGACTCAAAGAGTCCAACCACTTGAAGATACGTCCCCTGGCCCTGCTAGAATCTTCATCTATGCAGGGAGTCGAGGATAGAATACTCACGGCGGCGCGGGTTCTCTACGACAATTCCATCATTTCACTTTCAGAATCGGCTCTGGATGCCGACGGAAAGCCTTCATCCAAACGAGCACCAAGGCACTACTTCACATTGCACCCTGCCATTCATCAGTGGGCGCGCGAAAGATTGGGAAAAGAAGACTCCCAGACATGGCTAGAGTGCACAGCAACCATCCTCGAACACTCGATCTCAGCACACATGGAAACCTCCGGTCGTGGTTTTCGCCGTCTAATCCTCCCACACATCGACTCCTGCTTGCTCCAACTTGAGGCCACGTATGGTGCGGGAAGGCTACCAAGAACACCGCAACAAGCCGCCTACCTTGAAAAATTCGCGCTCGTCTACGCCGAAGCAGGCCGCTGGAAAGACGCACGACCACTGCAACTCAGCATTGTCGAGTTCCGACGCAAACGCCTCGGCCGAGCTCATGACGCTACCATAGCTGCTCAACGCAGTCTCGCTAACACGGACTGGAATCTCTTCCACATCAAAAAATGTCTCGAGGTTCAGTACGACATCTGGCTCACACAAAAGCTTTTCCGGCCCTCCTTCGCCGATTACTTTTGCTGGCCCATCTGGAAGCCGACATACCTGTCCCACATGCAAACACTCGATGACCTTACTCGCTGTCTCTGGCTGGCCGGTATGCGCGACCTCTCCCGCCAGGCAGGCGAGCGCTGTGTCGAGGTTTTGACACAACGTCTTGGATCGGACGATCCACTCACCGTCTCAGCCATGTTCAACCTCGGACGCACATACCTCCACCTCGGCAATCGAGGAGAAGAGGCTTTGCGTCTGTTGCGGCATGCACTCGCGCGTCGAACGCACTTCTTTGGCCCGAACCACCCCGACACACTGATGTCCTTGAACGAGCTGGGTGTCGCATTGTATGCAGGACGACAAGACCTAGAAGAAGCAGAAGAACTGGTACGACGAGCGTGGGAGACACGGAAGCGTGTGCTGGGTGAGGAACACGCCTACACACTGTGGAGTGCCAACGACCTCAGCAAAGTGCTCGTGGAGCTGAAGCGGTTCGAAGAGGCGAGAGTTCTACTGGAAGAAACAGCAGTCATGGTAGGACGAACGCTAGGTGACGACCACGTGGGGATGATTATGACAAAAGGGAATTTGAGCAGGGTGTGCGTGCGGTGTGGTGATTGGAAACGGGCAAAGGAGTTGCTGACTGACTTGGATGGCGTGGTCCCGGCCGAACATCCGGACCGTCTCCATCTTGAATGGGGGTGGGCTTATGTCAAGCTGTACCACGATGATGATTTAGACGGTGCGAGGGAGCACTGCGAGAAGGTTCTGAAGACGGTGACAGAGACAAAGGTCCTCGCCGCGGATAATCCGAGAGTGCTGGACACGGCCGAGATGCTCCTGAGGATATACCATGGCGAAGAGCGGACTGAGGATATTGAAAGATTGAAGAGGACATTTCCCAGTATTGGAGTGGGAGAGGTCAGAAGTTCGGTGGACTTTTTGCCGTTGGAGAGATTGATACGGCGGAAGACACAGGAGCGGACGGCTACCCATTGAAAGTAATCTAGAGATGATTGCCTCGTTCTCTGAATAGAGTTAAGGCGCTGATACGAGCCTGATCGTTTCATCCACAGATCCAGCATGCCAACCCACAAAGTACACTGTAGAAGAGGAACGCGGCTGCCTGACGATACCAATGCGGTAGTATGCCGGAAGCTCACCACCGTCGGCTGGAGCTTCCAGGTGGACAGGGATGGCTGGATATCGATGGTCGTACCTGCACTCTGGGAAGGGACAACCCAAGAGAGAGGGAGAACCCGGGAGCACGAGTTGCTGATTCAGGATAGGACATCTCCATGGTCCTTGTTTTGCTCTCCATTTTTGTGATAAATCTCTACCGAGGAGAGACCGTAGGCGTATATCCTAGAAATCTTCTCGCCCATGTTCCATGAGCAGGGTGCATCATGGCTCCAGGTCGCACCGCCGAACTGCTGGATCGCTATGAGTAAAATCGCACAAAATGAGCATTTGCCACTGTTTGCCGAGTGCTCAAGGTCATCGGGCGACACGTCAATAGCCAGTCGGCGACCATCGTCTTCTTTTTCTTCGAGGCCCTTACATACGTTGCAAGGGGAAGGATTCGAGAACATGACTCAATGTCCCGCTGCTGATTGCGGCGGTAAGCATCGGGGTAAGGGGTTGCGGCCAAGGCTTCACATGGGGGCGACTCCCAGAACGTCGAGTTGCGGCTCGCCGCCGAACGTGGCATCGACATCCGCCAAGCCCACTAGAACGAGCGAAAAAAGGTCCGCTGCACGGATTAGGTTTAGCCCCGTCCATTCCCCAAATCGGCTGAGATGCTGGTGAACATGTCCGATTCAATGACCTAGATCTCGACTATCGCCTACTCGCCACCCTAGTGACGATCGCGCACACTTGCATGGGGATTGTGGAGCTGAAATCTTGGGTTCATACGGAGCCGCATCAATGCAATCTACATTGCTCACTGCTCTCTTAGCACTTAAATCGGCTCAGGCCACCGGGACTCGTGGGATAGGTAGCTGGGACTCCACTGCCTGGACATGGAGGATCGCTACCAATATTCAGCGAGCACGTTCATGGCCAACCGGGCGTTCGGTGTGTTCTGTCCAAAATCACGGAGCGAAGTTGAAGTGTTGCATCGTTCCTGCACCATGTCGAATGCGGTGATCTTGCGGGGTACTGTCAGGGGTGGGAACAGGGGTTTTAGCTTCACCGGCCACACCGACCAGCAGCTGTTCATCAAACCCATTTTCCCATGCGCCGCCCTCGCTTTGTTGCCCTGAATGTCTCACTTTTTCATTTTCGGGGTCCCATCAAATCCATCATGGAATGAGGGACGATGCGAAGACAAAACCCGCGCGCAAGAAGCTGGCTTCGCGGCTTTGAGCATCCCTCCTTCCTCGGCGCCGCGCTGGTAAGACTCACTTGGTGGTCAAGGTCAAATGGCCTCGGACGTGTCGGACGCGTCCGGTTTCCCGGCTGACCTTCCCGGCCTGCCCGTCACCAACTACCAAATCGCTATTGGCACGACATACATTGGCGTTATCGCCATCCTCTGCGCCATCTCCACCCTGCTCGTTGCGGCTCGCGTCTTTTTCCGCTGGGGATCAACAGCTGGAGTCGCCGTTGATGACTACTTCCTTGTTGTCGCCGCCGTAAGTCTTGGCATCCCATTCGTGAAGATGCGGCTAACGATGCCCGACAGATCCTGGGGGTCATCGAGATGAGCATGATGATCAGCATTGTCGAACCTGTCATCGTGTCCAGACCGCAGTTCGTGCCGTTCGAAACCTTGAACAGAACCGCGCCAAGGACCATTATCGCCCAGGCCACTTCATCGTGGTCGGTTGCGCTGACCAAGACGAGCATCGCCTTCCTGTTGATCCGCCTCCAGCAGGTGCAGGCCTGGGCCATCTGTCTGTACGTCATCATCGGCGTGCAGATTCTCGCAGCCGTGTTTGTGACCATCCTCCACACAACACGCTGTCTACCCACTGAGGCCATCTGGAATCCGACCATCCAAGACAGCTGGTGCTGGAGCCCCGAGGCCTTCAAGGTGGCCATGACGCACGCCTCCACCTTGGCTGTGTTTACCGACGTTGTCTTCGCCTTGATTCCGTTGACTTTTGTCCGCCACATCCGCAGTTCGCCTCTCCACCGTGTTGTCATTGTCGGGCTCATGGGCCTGGGCTTGCTTGCATCGGGTGCGTCGATAGTCAAGACGATCATGATCTTTCGGCTGGATCAGGACGGTGATGCCTCGGGACATGGGCTGGAGATTGGACTTTGGGCGAGCATCGAGGCCCAGGTTGGGATTATCGCCACTTGCATCCCCTGTCTCCGAGCGCCTTTTCTACGACTGCTTGACCGCCTCGGTCTGCGCAGGTCGCACCAAGGGGGTGACTTGGCGTGGTCAATTCAGGAGGTACCCATGAGTCGTGTTGGGTATGCGAACTCCACGAAAAGTGCCAACCACGCGGTTTCTGGTGGTGCGGTGGCGCCGAGTGAGGTTTGGCCGGGGGTAGATCCAAATGAGGGCTTTCAAGTGGCAAGGACGGGACGAACATCGACGGACCAAACACCCGTCGACAAGAGTATTGCTACTACTACGAAACTTGATACGCTAGAATCACAGTTATCAGTTGACAAATACACATCGAGTTGATTCTGCTCAAGGATCTCTGTGCAGCATTGGGTGGCGATTCGCCTGCCTCAGTTGAATGGCACTTGTTGCGCCAAACTCTTTCACAAGAGTCTGTCTGATTGTTTACCGGCATCTTCCCAGCCGCCGAGAGGCTCTATCAACTATCGTGAATGCTCCTCGCCACGACGTCATTATCCAGCTGTTTTATGACGGTTGCTGCAGTCCCAACTATTGCTGCCCCCGTCGTAATAGCAATCGGGTTGCCCGTCGCAATCCCAGCACCCGTCGCCGCAACGCCTGCCACCAAGGCTACAAAACCCATCACCATCTTTGCCGATTGTATGCGATTGCGGTTCTTCAGTATCTTGGCCCGGATCCTCCGCTGCTCCATCATCGCCGCCATTTCGTCGTCCTTTCGCTCCTTTGCGAGCTTCCGCTGTAGCTCCACCTCTAACTGCAACTTCCTTCTCAATGCTTCTTGCTGCCACGGCGCAAGCTGAAGTTGCGTGTGTTGTTGTCTCAGCTGAGCAGTACTCGTCTCGTATTTCGCCTTCGTCCTTTGATGGTCTTCTTCTTCTTCTCGCCACTCATTTTGCGAGGATGCAAGCTCGTCCCTCGTCTCTTGAAGCGCGTCGGAAAGCTCCTTCTGCTCTTTCTTCATGTCGGATAGGATTTTTTCATACTGCGCTGTCTTCTCCTGGACCAAAGTCTCCAGGGAGATCTTGAGGGACTCACGTGCGTCGTTGGCGTCCGAAAGTTGCCGCGCAAAGTCGTCTCGCTCCTGCCGCTGGTGTTCCCGCAACCGGGCCATCTCATCCTTCAACCTCCTCCCCTCGACAGTAATGTCCTCAATCACCTCCCTCCCGGCGGATGTCGAGTCGAGGCTCGGGTTGCCGTGGTCGAGCTCGTACTGGATCTTGAGCACCGTTTGGCCGGGGCGGTCAATGATCTGCCCTACGATCTGCCGCGCCGAGGCTTGCAGGTCTCCCTCCCACCGCGCGACCCGGCAGCCCCGGCCATCGCGATACATGGCGCCCCAGAATTCGTCCGTTTCCAGGAGCTCTTTTTCCCTCCGTTCACCGATCTCTTTTGGCTTCACGTTCTCCCACATGGACGTGGTCAGAGTGACGCGGTCGAGGGCCGCCTCGCCGCAGAGCTGCTTGAACATCCTGAGGTTTTTCATGGTGCTGCCTCCGACCCGCGTGTCGTTGATGCGGTGTAGATATATCACGCCGCTGAGCCTGACGCGTTTGCGGTGAATTTGCGCGAGGAAGAAAGCTATCTCCTTGAGCACCTCGGAGTCGGTTCGTGTGGTGTCGTCAAAGCCCGGGGTGTCGACCAGGTAGACGCATCGGTTGTTGTCGGGTGAGGAGGAGACGGGCTGGTAGGCGTAGATACCTGCCTTCCTTGTGTGGGCATTGAGGCTGTGTCCGACGCCTGTCTCGAGACCGGTGACCTTTTCGATGAAGGTGCTCTTCCCGACACCCGTGATCCCCATGACAAGAACCACTACATCGTTAGGCCTTGCGCACGCGGTCGTCAGCGGGTGGTTTCCAGAGATAAGGGGGAGTCGTGGTGTCCCAGTTGATCGACTCACCCGAGCTGGCCTGCCACGCTGTCTGACATTATCTGGTGCGGAGGGGCCTTTGCGTCCGTTATAACCGTGTTCTACCTTGTTCAGGTGTTGAGGTGGTGCATCCACCCTTTGCCGCTTGCTTCCCGTGGGTATCGCGAGGAAATCTGAACTCCCACTGTTGCCTGCACCTCGGTTTTGTTTGTTGCCAGCACCACGCAGAGCCGCATTGCTTGGCTGCTGACAGCGGAGGACGTCCCAGTGGTTCCTGGTTGCTTTGATTGGTCAGTGTTGGCTTCGAAAGAAGGAAAAATGGTCAAAAAGAGCCGCATCGCAGGCTTCCAACCCAGCGTCACCATGCAAGTGTCGTGTCAATGTGACTTGCCGCCAAGCTCTCACCGCCCTGTTAGCAATCTCGAGCGAATGGTATAATGAGCTAACAGGCCTCGGCTGCACACTCTGCATGTATCTTTCCCTGTTTTGGGCTGGCGCGGATGCAGGACGAGCCCTTGTTTTCAGCTGAACGCCTGGTTGAGGCTAGACCCGATGGTGGCCCGGTTCTCGACCGTCGCTTGCTTCGTTCCATTTAGCGCAAGAGTTTTAGGGTATTGCGGCCGTCTCCGACATTAGCATCGATAGGACCTTCACTGAGCAGAACCCACCACATACGCACCGTTGAGACGAAGAAATGGCGACCGCTCCAAAAACCGAGATATACATCGCTTTGATGGGCGTTACTGGCGCCGGAAAGAGCAGGTTCATCTCACTTTGCACTGCTGAACAGGTTCAGATTGGCGATGGATTGCAGTCATGTAAGTCCTTACCTTATGTAGCTGGGTACCTAAGGTAGGTACCTAGGTATCCTTCACTCATGTGAGCTTTGGCTACTATTAAGCACTCTCTACTAAGAAGCAACACAGGCACCCAGCAAGTCCAGGCCCATGCCTTCCGCTACGACCGATCGACCACCGTGTATCTTGTCGACACGCCAGGTTTCAACGACACAAACAAGACAAATAAAGACATCCTCAGGGAAATCAAGCGCTGGATTGGCCGGTCCTGCGCCACCAGTGTCAAGTTGAGTGGCATCATCTATCTCCATCGCATCAACGGCCCCAGGATGCAGGGCTCCGACATGATGAGCGTCAACCTCCTGAACAATCTGTGTGGGGGCGAGTCGTCGCCATACACAAGAGTGGTTTTGACGACAACCATGTGGGACACGGTCAAACTGAATGATGGCAAGCAGCGCGAAAAGGAACTCATTGAGACAGAAAATTTTTGGGGTCAGTATTTAAGACACGGCTCAAAAGTTCAAAGACACTACAACACGAGCAAATCTGCGCGCGACATCATCCGGCTTTTCATGCCATATACGGATAGTCATATCTCTGGCGGCATTAACGGGTTGGTATTCGAGGGTGACTCCGATACGTCAGTCGAGTTCGCGGACGCCCATGAGCAGCCAGGCAGGGCCTGGGCCGAGGAGAAGGCCTCCCTGCAGAGAGCGCTTGCAAACGCTCAGGAGGCCGAACGAGCGGCTCGCCAAGACTTGGAAGAACTACAGCACAAGCTGGACGAGCAAGAGCGGAACATAAACCGTACCATTGATAGTCTCCGGTGTGACCAGGAACATCTAGGAAGCTGGGCGACGCAGCAAATCAAGGAGAAATCGGAGGAAATATCGAGGCTGGAGGAGATGCTGGGCAGGTTAGTTTCCTGTTTCCTTAGGCACCTACCCACCTACCTTGGTCAAGGAGCGAGTTGGCCTACAGCTCACTGGTTACTATGCTAACTTGGGACTACAGAACAACCCGTTTCACGTTAGTGGAAACCCTCCGCGGCCACCCAGGCCGGATCGCTTCACTCTGTTTCACCAGTGATGGCGGCAGGCTTCTGGTTGGTACAGAGCTGTGTCAAGTCTGGAGTTGGGGGCGCTCACTGTCCGGCAACTTTGCGCGACGAGACGTAGAGGTGCTTAACTCATGCGAGAACAAGGGCAAGGCGGACAAATATCCCGCGATCAGATTCGTTGAGGTCTCGCCCGACCTTGGTTCGGTCTTTGTGTCAACAGCGGGCGACAAGCATGTCTGTGTCCTCCAAGACTCTGGCGGCGATGCTATGCAAAAGCTCAAGGCCGGGGACCTCGTGGGCCCGCTGGCGCTATCTCCGGATAAGCAGCTACTTCTGGCAGCTAGGAAAGGGAAAGTCGAGCAGTTGTTTATATGGGTACGCAACGGCGGACGCAACACGTGGGCTGAGGCCCAAAAAGTCAACCTTAGGAAGCTACACGACTCTATAAAGGACGACGGCATCCGTGTCTTGCGGTTTTCGCCAAACAACCAAAATTCCCGGGGCGGCTCTGACCGGCCTATTCCCCATGTTCTAGCTGTAGGTCTGAACGGGTCAGTGATTCTTTGCGAGGTCGCGAAGCAAGGAACGTCGGTAGAGGTCAAGTACCGTCAGACCTTGGGCACGAGAACACGCGATGTCAACTCGATGGCCTGGGGTGCCGGCGGCGAATACTTGGCAGCTGCCGACAAGGAGGGCTATCTGTGGGTATGGAAGCGGAGGGGCTCTGGCCCGTTCATGGGCGTTGTTGCGGAACAGCTCAGGCAGGACGCCAGAAGTCTCACAGACGTCCATGTTGCATTTTCGCCGGGTGGTCAGCGCCTTGTGGCGACGGCAGAGAGTGGCATCATTTACACGTGGCGCGAGGATGACCAGGGTCAATGGCAGCCAGAGGCGGTGCACCTGGGAGCCGAGGGGGATGCGTTGACTGCGGTGGCCTTCCGTCCAGCGGGAAATCAAATTGCGGTGGGTTCAAACGAGACAGTGCACATTTGGGACCTGGCCAAATATTGAGGTGGGTGGTAGGGGGACTGCATCTTCAATGACGGCGAGGCTGTAAAAGGTGCATGTGGCGAGTTGCTGCTTCGGGGGTCCTGGGGGGCAGTTGACGGTTGAGCCGTTCGGCCGTTGAGGGCGTGAGGCTTCCCACACCCTACTACAACCCCTACTACTCGGTACTTAGATATTGTGATCTCAGAACCAAAATGCTTGGCCATTCTGGACTCTATTTGGTGCCACCTTTTGTCCGATAAGCCCGCTGTCCAAGTGGAGAGTGAAATCCTCAGCCATAAACTTTGCCACTCTCTCGTGTGATGTCGTCATGTATGCCCGCCCAACATAAAATGCGTTGAGATATTTCCCGAAGAAGGGGACCCAAAGAAGGCTTGTCCTCCAGTTCGGTACCTTGGGACCGCCAAAGTCAATCTCGTACTCTGCCACCTTATGTGAACTCGGTAGCAAAATGGCGGGACACATGACGCTCCACGCCACGTCGGAAGTTGGCCGACCTCCCAGTGTAGGGAATGTGATCCGATGGATAGGGTATGTGGGTGGTAAGCTAAGTTCGCGCGTGGCTGTTAGTTTTAGTTTCAAGGGAAATGGGGTTTAAGTATTGAATGATCTCACTATTTCCACAACGGAGTCCCGTCCCATGGCGAGTCCATCACGCCAAAGTCGCATATCATCCACGTGCGGATTCTGTTCTCGGAGGAAATTGCGCCATCCTCCCTCCCGCTACGTTCTAGCGCAACCGTCTCGGCCGCATCCAGAGTTGCGGCAAAGAGTAGGGGCATATCAGTCTTTTGCCACGGCCAGAAGGGCGTGTAACCACCAGCCTGGATAATGCCGTCACAACGGTGTGCCCGCAAGACGTTGGCAATATCTTGTGGATTGCGGGCATCAGCCTCGACGACAGCGTCGCAGGCTTGAGAAAGTTCAGGTGGAAAGGAAGCCGTGCTCCGCACAAGCGCCACCACATGATGTTGTGCGTTGTAAAGCGCCGGCACGCAGGCCCGGCCGAGCGTACCATTGGCACCAATAACCAGCACCCTCATTCTTACAGCGGTGGTAGAGGTTGCAGGCATATGGGACCGGGAGATAGTCGGAACTGTAACCGGGACATAAGAAGCTGCAGTGATAGGATCGAGAACCAGGTGCTGTCAAGCCATCCTTGTCGTCTTCTCCGATGACCGGCCAAAAAAGCGGGGTAGCATAACCGTAGCAAACACAAAGGCGGCAGCGGCTCATTATTCCTCGGAGCCTGCGCCAACTCCACCAAGCAGCTCAAGCATGGTGTCTGTTCTGCTAAGGATTGGTTTAGTACCTCGATCCGGGTTTAGTGAAGCGGGAGCGCTATTTCTCCGCGGGAAATCGTCCAATCTCCTTTTCGTTCTGGTTGCCACTGGAGGTGGGAATCTTGTGTATAACACCTCTTAAAAGTCTATAAATCCTTCTACTTCATCCCATATTTATTAATATATCTCAATAAAACACTACAACCCAACCCAACACCCAAACCAAAGACATCAAATTTAGCAAAGACCATTTTCAACGGGCTGAAAAGCAAGTTTTGCAGGAGCTACCACTCGCAGACCTCGTACACTTCGCCTGCCACGGCGTCTCGGATCCTCGATGTCCCATAAACAGCCATTTAACCTTTCGAAAACCAAACGACGACGACGACGACAACAACAACAACAACAACAACAACAACAACAACAACAACAACAACAACAACAACAACAACCCCATCGCCGACCCGCTATACCTGAAAGACGTTGTAAACGCCCTCGTCCCCTCCGCAGAGCTCGCCTTCCTCTCCGCTTGCTCCTCCGCAGAAGTCAAAGATGCAAGCCTCCGCGACGAGGCAATTCATGTCGCGAGTGCGTTCCAGCTCGCGGGGTTCAAGCATGTTATTGGGTCGCTGTGGCAGACAAAAGATAATATCGCGTGTGAGGTTGCAAAGGCGTTTTATGACGATTTGTTTAGGCAGCCAAAGGAAGGGCAAGGGAAGTGGAGGCCGTGGGAGGCGTTGCATGCGGCGATGGAGAGGTGTCGGACTCAGTATGGCAGAGTAAGCACACCCTATACAATGTTGCTAGTATAGCTTTCCCGACACAAGTCTGGTTACAGAAACGCCGAGGGCGCCAAAGTGCTGAGAATGTTTCTTACCAACGGGGCGAGTGATCATGGGATGAACCAAGAGGTCCTACATTGGTTTGAGGGGGAAGAACGTTTGGCTGCGGCTAAACGCGTGGCTGCAGTGAAACGCGATCCTCCACCTTCTCCCCCTAGGGGGGAGCCCGAGGGATCGGACGGGCTTCGATTCAAGAAAAGACAAAGGACGGACGGGTAGAAGTGGTTGTTCTGCTTCAGGTAGCAATTTGGTGCGACGGGTGCATACCGGCGCGGGTAGCGCCTAGGGAAAACACTGTAATGTCCTTGTCTTTCTTTCGTGTGGCTTCTTCGAGAAAGTAATATATTTAAATGACATGGAAGCGACTGATAACGTCTTGCCGGCCGTACAGAACCTGACAATCCGTCCGATATCCCTATGAAGTTCTGGCACCAGCTTTGCCTATGTAAATCAAAGTTTGTGTGCGTTATTGATTCCCTGGGTCTAAAGCGCTCGAGCTTCCAGCGCATTGTCCTTGCCATCCCTCCCCAAACTGCGTCTCGCAATTTTCGTCCGTAAAAGCCTTGGCGCCTGGGTTCGGAAGTGCTGCAACAATGCTGATATGGCACTGCAAAGTGAGACGACAGTCAAACTCGGATCTCGCGCAGGTCTCTTACCTGAACGATCCCTTTAGTCACCATGATGTCGCCATTGACTTGCTTGCAAAAAGTTCCAACTTCAGACTCCCTCGTGCCTGGTACGTGGCAGTTGCAATACCAGTCATTCCTAAGAACCGTCGAGCTCTATCACCGAGAATACGTTGAAGGAGGATTGCTCACCAGCCGATCCCCTGCGGAGCGCCAAGAACTGGCGTGATTGCATTGGCGATGATGAACAGTATCGATGCTATCATCTTGTCGGTCTTCACTTCGTATGAATTTCTAATATTGCCTCGGCGAGCAGAAAGGGAACATGGCGGAGTGGTATATGAACCCAGATCGATCCGGTATATGGGGGTGTTGTGATCTTAGCCGAGACAGATACTCCCACCTCGATATTACCTCCTCGCCGGAAAGTGGCGGGCTGTTAGGAGACTTTGCGGTGAGAGCCAAGTGGAAAAGCTAAAACTTTATTAAAACTGCCACATCGGGAGACCCTATCACGGTAGTGAAGCTTCGAAGATTATTTGACGGGCGGGCAAGGGGACCCTACTGATGGTTGCCAATGTGACCCAAGGAGGAGAGCGGGAATGCCAACAGGGCCCGCATTGATGGCTGAGGCGGATTAAGATAGTGGCCCCAAAAACCATCTCGTGCGCTTTTTGATGCAATTCATGTCTTTCTTCCGGTGCCCAGCGCATAATTACCACCGATCGCTTTCCAACACTCTTAGTGTCATTGTGCGACGAGAGATGAGATCGCCGCATTGGGACCCGACCGGATGTCACAGGCAAAAGTGGGCCATGGCATGTCATGACTGAGCGGTATGACGCTCGGGAAGAGCGGTCCCGCAGCGGCGATTGGCTGGAAGGTACCGTCATGATGTCGGCGGCGGCGGTCCACAAGATCGGCGCCGTGCATCCGTTCCAGGCCACCGGAGTTGCCCAGAACTCCACCGGCAAAAGAAAGCATTGCGCAACAAGATCCCGGTCTCAAGGCCCGGCACGGATTACATTGGCGGCGTGGTCAGTCTACAAAACCGACCCGCTTTCCGGACTGCTGGTCTGTTGCATCATGTTGACATCATCAACTTTTTGACTCAGGATCATCCCAACTAGCACAAACAATTTACTGCAAGGGCGCTTAAAGTCATCAGGACAACCGTCAAAGGGTATAAGTTGAGGATTCTTCCCTCGCTTCCCTCGCTTCCCTCGAATCAGTTTCAGCATTAAACTCTCGGCACTTAAACAACTGACATCGCACCTCTCATTCACTTCACAGTCGCCAAATATCTTACAACCGTTCACAATGGCCAGCAACAACCCCGGAAACTTTGCCAACCGGTGAGTTTTGATACCATCCCTCGTGAAGACGACTTTCTCACAGTTCGTAGCCCCAAGGAGGAAGTTCAGGCTATTGCATCCAAGGGTGGCAAGGCCAGTCATCGAGGTGGCAGTTCGGAGGAGTCCGGCACTGGCACCGCCAACACCAACCCGGGAAACTTTGCCAATCGGTGAGTACCTATCACGCTTCGTTTTCTCTCAAAATTAATTTAACGCGTTTGTAGACCCACAGAAGAAGTTCGTGAGATCGCGGCTAAGGGCGGTAGAGCCAGTCATGGCGGTGGTAGCTTGGAGGAGTCGGGCACTGGCATCGCAAATACCAACCCTGGTAACTTTGCCAACCGGTATGTCTTCACTCTCAGTCTGACAGGTCTCAACTAACATGTTTGCAGCCCCAAGGAAGAAGTCCAGGCCATCGCAGCCAAGGGCGGAAGGTCTTCGGGAGGGAGCTATTAGATTCTCTCATGACTGAACGAAAGAACGTGTATCATTACAACCTGTTGTATCATTAGCGAAAACAGTGCCAATCTAGTGTCTGTCACTCTTCCTCTGCATAATCTTCGCTGCACTGTGATCATGTGCCAGTTGCAGGATCATGCGAGTTGCTCGGACTCCAGTTGGACGCCTCCGACAATCTGGGTTAGCTCGACCACACAAAATGCGAGCCGGGCCGGTTGCTCTCCAACCCGAGCCGTGCAAATCCTTCATTGCGTTTAATATGTTTGACGTAACTCATCACACACTGTACCGACGTGCAGGATACCTTGAGGGGCGTCTCACACCCTCATGCTCTCTGGCATGCCGCCAGCCCTGAATGTAATCCCATGCGTATTGAATTCAGGCATAGGTACATTCACTCTCTGATGGGTTTCACCACCCACTGCCATGCTTCCCCATCTCTCACTCGCACCTGCATTCACAGCCCATTCCGTGCCGCAACAGCATCAAAACACCAGGCTGTTGTATCCCAAAAACTGCTGTCACACAAACCAACCCACAATAATCACTTCTTCACAATGCTCCTCCTCATCACAGCACTCACCATCGTTCTCTACGCCCTCCTCACAATCCCCTCCTACCTCCGTCTCCGCCGCTTCCCCGGTCCGCCCCTAGCCCAGATCTCCCACCTCTACCTTTTCCTCGTCGCCCTCTCCTCCAGAGCCTATAAAATCCACATGCGCACCCGCCGTCTCTACGGCCCCGGCTTGATCCGCATCGCCCCAGACACACTCATAACCGACGATCCCACCATCATCCGGCGCATCAACGCCCCGCACTCTGGGTACACCAAAGGCCCGTGGTACTCGGTCATGCGTCTAGACCCGTACCGGCACACCATGGTTAGCTCGCCTGATGCTGCGTTCCACGATGACATCAAAGCACGTGTTGCGCCGGGGTACTCGGGACGGGAAGTGCCGAGCATGGAGGGGGATGTAGATTCTGTTTTGATGGAACTGAAGGGGCTGATGGAGAGAAAGTATGTTGACGATGGTGAGAGCGGGCTGCGGGTGATGGATTGGGGCGTTGTAGCGCAGTGGTTTACGTTGGATGTGTTGACGAGGGTTGTGTATGGACGCGAGTTTGGGTATTTGGCGAGGGAGGAGGATGTTTTTGGCTATGTTGGCGCGATGGAGGATATGGGCATCTTTTTTGCGTTGTGTTCGGACGTGCCGGCTTTGGGGAGGATTTTGCTGTCGAGGCCCGTTTTGAGGCTGTTAGGGCCAAAGGTCGGGGATAAGAGGGGGTTTGGGGTTTTGATGAGGTGGGTGGTTTGCCAAGGGGGAATGTGACGCAAGCTAACGAGATACAGGATGGCAAAAGAGGTTGTTGCTGAAAGGTTTGAGCAGGGCAAGTTGGATAAGCCTGACATGTTGGTATGTGCTACGACCCGGAGATGACAAGACTGACACGGTGGAGGGGTCATTCATACGCCGCGGTCTCCCTCAGCGACAGTGCGAGGTTGAGCTGTTGGCTCAGCTTGTTGCTGGATCCGACACCACAGCGAACGTCTTTCGTGTCGCTCTTCATCTTGCCATATCGACACCTCGGGTATACAACAGGCTACAACAGGAAATCGATGATGCCGTCGCCGCTGGTCAAATCTCACGCCCAGTCACGGCAGCGGAGGGGAAGAAGCTGGCTTATCTCCGCGTATGATCCCTTCTTGTGACTCATGAAAGCCGACTAACAGCGCAGGCTTTTCTGGACGAATGTCTTCGATTTACTCCGCCAGTCTCGCTCCTTTTCCCCAGGGTCGTGCCACCCAAGGGAGATACCCTGGATGGAAAGTTTGTTCCTGGCGGTACCAACATTGCCACAGACTTTTGGTCCATGGGACGCCGAGTCGACATATTCGGGGAAGATGCATGTGTCTTTCGCCCTGAGCGCTTTCTCGAAGCGTCACCGGAAAAGAAGTCCAGGATGGAGAAGACCACGGACATGTTTTTCGGAAACGGAAGGTACATGTGCACCGGCAAGACACTGGCGTGGATGGAGATGAACAAGTTGTTTATCGAGGTGAGAGTTTTGCCTACCATGGTTTCTTGCTGTTGACAAAATGAAGCTTCTTCGGGACTACGACTTTCAGATGATTGATCCCGAGACACCTTATACTCGTTCTCATCGGGCTCTGTTTGTGATACGAAACATGAAGATGCGGGTCGCAAGGCGGAATGTGTGAAGGCACGGCGTGGTTGTCATTTTGAAAGATGAAAAGAAAAAGAAGCGACGGGGATCTTGGAGAGGTGCACCTTCCCTATGCATTTTTGTCACTCGGCCGGTTTGTTTCCTCCACTTCATCCTTCCTTCCTTTCCCAGTCTTCAGCTTGACATTTCACGGTCTAAACTCGATCAAAAACTGGTAGAAACTAGACACTTTTATTCAAGGCTAGATACCAGCCGAGTCTCGCGAAGCTCCGGAAAAGCATCAACCGCCCGACGGGTTAAGGATCTGATGTACGATCCCCAGCTCTCTCTGCACCCTCCACAAAGTTCAACCCCGCCAAACCTCCTGATCCCTTCTGTGCCATAAGTCGACTTGTACAAGCAGTTGGAACACATGTCTTCCGTCTCGCTCAACAACTCCGCCAATCCCTCAAACATGACCCTCTCCCTCTGCTCCATCGCGTCAAGATACCGCTGCCTATCACCACCCGCCACACCCGCCACATCAACCCGATTCCACAACTTGACATTCCTCCTCGTCTCCTTGACCACACCCTCCGTCTCCGCCCTCCCAATTACCAATCCATCCTCCACAAACCGATACCGCCGCATCATCATATGAATCGGCCCGCCAAACGGCCTCAAAAAGTTGACAACACACCTGCGAGCCGGGTCCTTGCCCCACACCACATCCAACGCCCAAAGCACCTCACGGCATTTTCGAAACGCCTCCTCCCTAAGCCCAGGATCAACGTAGGCAAAAGTGCTATTCGTCTCTCCCTCAGCCCGATGCTTGTAAAACGCAACGGCATCATACATGGTGCACCCAATCTCGCCCAATATCTGCAACTGCTCTTCGCCAAACCACATTCCATCGAAATCATTACACGCCAGCGCCGCAGCGATGCTGAACCGCACAAGTGCGTCGCAATCGCGCATGCGGAACCATGTCCTTGGCGAGTGAGCCAAGGCTTCGACATAGCGGTTGAACAGCTCCGAGTTGCGCCTATCCCATGTCGCGTTAGCCCCCAGCCACCCACACAGTGCGGGATGCAGCTATAACAGTGCCTACCTATTACCGCTTTTCTCAGCCGTGATTAGCAAGAACGCCCGGTATTCACGGGCCATGGCTGCGTGAACCTGGGTCGGCGTGTCGCCAAAGATGGTCGCAAGAAGCTCGCTTAGGTCGAATCCGAGCACCGGATTCTGCGATGTAACGTCAACGGCCGAGCCGTTGAACTCGGCGACGATACCGATGATGATGATCCGAGTGAATGCGAGGTAGCGGGGCCAGCTGGTGTAAACGGGGATCACGCTGCGGGTGTACTCCCATGCGCAGGTGTAGGTTTCTTGGATGACAGAGTCGGGGAGGGAGGTTTGGTTGTCGAGGTCGTGGGCGATTTCGTCGGGGTAGAGCCATGTGTCTTTGGGGCGTGTATTTGGGTGGATGTTGGGAATAGGCGGGCTTGGAGCCTCGGGAGTTGGGGGGTCGAGTACAAGAGGGGCCATTTTGTTGGGTTTTGAAAAAGTTGTCTGTGGAGGACTTTCCCATCGTACAACTTCGACATCTCATCCCTAGGGCCTCTTTTTATGTGGCACAACTCGTTGGAGATGTGTTCGCGGAAGGGCATATCGCATGCCAGATAATAATGGATCCTGATTGTGTTTGCTTTTCATGGAATGTGACCTAATAGGCTATGTACGTACCAAAGGTACTCACGGCTGCCCGATTTCCCGAGGCAGGATATGAACAGGGTAAAATATGCTTGTACTAGACTTGCGGGAAGGGAACTTTGCTCGGACTTTGCACGTGGACGATGCGGGTGGTCTCGGACCTACTTACCTAACTCGGCGCCGCAAGCTCCAATCCCCCGTCGGCGAGGTCCCAAGTAATGGAAAGGTAACTTACTCGAGTCACAGTATGAATTTCACTGAAAAAAAAAGACAAAAAAAAAAAAAACTCCAAAGGACCGCTCCTCCTTTCCTGGGACTCCCGCACAAAGTCGAGGCTAGAAACAAGGTTGGCGCCCGGTTCCATATATAGGTAGTGGACTATGAGGTACTGCAGCCCTAGACTAGATTCCAGGGGTAAACCACCTATCTATCCCCATCCCCTGAGTAGACTTTTGTTCCTTTTGATGGCGGAGTCGATAATGCTGGAGTCGATGTTTCGGGATTTGGTATTTTGTAGTAACATTCCTCCGACGATGGTATTTCCAGTCGATTCTTGCACTCTTCGGGCGCATCCCAAGGTGTCGCTCCTTTGTCGAGAAGGGCCACAACCACACAATGCCCATTCTTCGTGGCCCATATCAGCGGTGTTTGGTCCCATCCGTCCCTGATTTCGATGTTAGCCCCTCTATGGAGCAACAACCTAACAACACTCTCCTGTCCATACTTGGAGGCCCATGTCAGGGCTGTCTGCCCACGTCCATCTCTCTCTTCGACTTCAGCACCGACGTGCAACAGCAACTCCACAATAGTTGCGTGGCCGCGCTCAGCAGCCCCCATCAAGGCTGCCCCGCCCCAGCCATTCCTCGCTTCGATCCCATGATTGTCATCGGCCACGGTGCTCGTACTGTTATCTGTGCCGCCTTCAACCATCTCGATGGGCGACAACTTATCGCATGCGTTATTCCTCCTTTTTTTGAGGTGGTGGTCCGATAGCGACTTGATAACATGTGCATGCCCAAACTCTGCCGCCCAAGTCCAAGAGCTGCCACCAGTGTCATCCTTCGCCCCGGAACTGGCATCGTTCTCCAAAAGCATCGTTACTACGGCAGCGTGACCGTTTCTCGAAGCCCAAATCAAGGGCGTGAGCCCACCCTTGTCCTCGGCTTCTGTGTCGGCCCCATCCTTGACCAGCTTTCTGGCTGTTGATAGTTCCCCATCCCGGCAGGCTCTGTGGAGTTGCGTCACGTTTCTCTTCGAGGGGTGTTCGTTGTGCTTTTGGGTCTCTTTTGGTAATCTCCTTGTTGATTGCGAAGTGCTTTCTTTACGGATCCCCGTAAAACCACTCTGTAGATCAGGACTCCTAGCAGCTCATACTCAAAGTCCTGAAGAGGTTTTTCTGCCCATGAGGATGAATCCTTTGAGCTGCTTGTGGTGTTAGTTGAATGTGTTAGAATCGAATCCGCATCCCTCAGAGCGCGCAACGATGCGTTGTCCTCTTCGACTTTCCGTAGCGCTTGCGCAATAGATGCGTCTTCTCGGTAATACGTCTCTTGATCTGTCAATGACGTCCTATCAAAATCAATTTCAGCAAATGGATTGGCCATGCAACATCGAAGTTTGGTTGAAAGATAAAGCCCAAATAAATACCTGTTGCAAGCGGCTACCAACAAGGTCAAGGCCCCGGCGATGTGGCTCAGATGACTTTGGACTTCGCTCATTTCTCTTGTTTTGAGGAGGCGTCTCGCCTTGGCGACGACCCGAGGCTTGTCGGTTCCAAGCGCTTGAAGTGAAGCCAATTCCAAGTCGATGGCGTCTGCTAACGTTGCGCATTGTGCCACGCAAAGATCAACACCCCTGAGAAGCTGTGGGTATGACTCTGGGTTTGTTGTTTGTACCCACTCATCAACACTGAGCAACGCGCTATTGACAGCAACGACCTGTGCCTCGAATGTGGTCAAAACAATGTCTGAGGTCATCCACCGGCTCCTCAGATCGGACATGAATCGTATGATTTTAGCGAGAACATCGAGGGTGCCTGCAACAGCACCAATTGTTCCGATGATGGTGGCGGGATCCATGACTGCGTTTCATTGGTATCGTTCTGTGCTTGGTCCACATAAACGATGAAGCATCTCCACCTCCCCGCGGGTAATTGTGAAATGGGAGATATCCGCCCTCCCCTCGATGTGTGTCGTGGCATTGTTAGCTATCACAATCTTTTTGTCTCTCACGGAAGCGGGGTAAGGCACACCGGCAAGCCTCACTGCTGAGCCCACGCCCGACCATTGGGAAGAGAGACAAATTAAGGCGGTCCCACAGCATGATATGCAACTTTGCCCAATCATTGATTGACGCATCATGACGGGGCGTTCACACCGCCATACCTGCCACCTGCCCCTGCGTTTTGCGTTTTGCGGCTGCTTCGCGTCTGTAAGGATGATTCAATGTTACTGATGTTCAACTGGCGAAGTACGTCTTCGTGTATTGATGCCAACACTGCCGAACTTACCTGCATGGCGATCAGACGCGCCTAGGTAACTACCTACCTACTTACTTGGCACCCTGCCGCCAGCGTGTTCACGGCCTATTTCGACTACCCACTCTTTTCAGGTCTCACCTCCACACCGTCCCCCACAACCACTCAGCCAGCTCCCTCTGATAGGCGATAGTCTTCATCTCAGAGTCCAGCCTTGCTTCCTCATCGCCCCACAAGTACTTATTTCTCCACCCAGCCGAATCAAACCCATGCACCACATCCGGCACCAACAACCACCTCGTGCTCCCATCCACGCCCCCAACTGTCATCTTCTCGGTCCATCCGAACTTGGCCGCGTTCTCGCCCCTTCCATCATCCAAACAGCCCCTCCACCGACTTGGGCCTCTCCTCCCCACAATGACATCCGTGTCAGGCATCGCCCTTCCCGCCCATGAGCATGCTGTCCTCCAGCTCTCATGCGCCAAGCAATCCAGCTCGGCCGCGATAACAAACACATGTGGCGGCAGTTCCGCGCGTGATGCGTAGGCAGGCGAGAGGAACGGATCCGAGATATCGTGTCCATACGGGATATAGCTCCACGCGCTGCTGGGTAATAGCTTGGCCATCCAGTCCAGTCCTGGGCCCCATCCTCTTGGGCCCTTTAGCGAACGTTTGTAGGGTCGAGTTCTAGCCTTCCGGGCAGCGGACATGCCAAAGTCCAGGATGCCGCAGACCGAGACAACTGCAGCAGGCGGTGGGTGTGATCTTGGCGGCTGGTGTGGATAGGGGTTCACATAGTATTCGTGTTCGTGGCCGGCATGGCGGGAGGGGTCGTAGCCCGTTTTGACGGAGGGAAGTTGGGCCAGACCGAGAGCGAGGTTAGCGCCGGCATCGAAACCACAAATGGCGGTGCGCATGCGATCGATAGGGAGGGACTCGTCGTTGAGAACGGCGTGGTAGAGGGCTTCAGCGTCGAGGAGGGGCGAGGGGAAGACAGCCCAGGGAGCCTTGGCGTAGTTGAGAGCGATGACGAGGATGGTATACGAGTCGGCGAACGAGCGGTTCCAAGCATCGTCGTCAGAAGCGGAACCGACTGTGAAACCACCGCCATGTATGGTGAAAATGGTTGGCAGCAGAGCAGGGGAGGTGAGATCGTAATGGGATGGGAAGAATATGCTAAAAGGCGTTAGTACGGAAATGGGAACGACATGGGTAAGGTAGGTAACTCACCGGACTGGGAGCCGACGTCGGACGGGGTAGGACTTGATGATGTCAGGACGATCGGGTAGGGGGTAGTAGGTGTCGCGAAGGCCGCGGTAGAGCTCAACTGGCATGGTGAGGCCTTGGATCACGCTGACGGAAGCTGCATGGATGGCGCGTTCAATCACCGGAGGCGCGTCCCATTCGTGTTTCCCGGGACGGTTGCGGCGGGTGAACCTGTCGCCTTCTCTGGCACCGTTTCTGCTCCTGCTGCGTTGCCGGTGCTGACGACGTTGCTCTCCTGGGACATATGTGGTGGTTGGAGATGGTGGGATGTCGACGGAAAAACCTTCTGCCCCTCGTGTTTTGGCGGTGTATGGGTAGGGATTTGCTGCCTCGCGGGTGAGAGGCTTGTAGGGCTCGGCCTCCGCTGAGAGTTGGCTCTTGGGGAGACCTTGCAGAGGGTTCCCGCTGAAGTCAGGTCTTGTCTCCGCGTCCAGCCGGGTTATTGGCTCAGCTGGGAGAGGGAACTCGGGTGCGTAGTCTTGAATTCTCCAGACATTGTGATACCGAGCATCTTCCTCCTCTGGTGGCACATCTTGGGTTGCAACAGGTCGCTGGGAAGGCCAGTCCCTGATGGCTTGGGCATTTGGTCTCCTTTCCTGCTCACTTCCCGTGGAAGACTTTGCTGCTGCTGCTGCTGCTGCTGCTGATGCAGCTGCGGGTGGAAGAGCGGGAAGACCGAAGTCATCCTCATCACCTAGATCATCGACAGTGCCGCCCTTCACGGGCCGGTACGTCGGCTCAATGCTCGGGCTCGGGGATCGTATCGGCTCCGAGGTAATATGAAGAGCATCTAATGGCTGGGTTGGAGTCAACGCTTCCCCAAACGTCATTTGAACAGGGGACTCCGCCCGCTTGAGATTTTCACCAGGAGTGTCCTCAGGTGTCAGAGGCGGAGCTGGGACCGTCGTAACCCGGACTGGGGTGGAAGGCGGAAGCGGTGTCGACAAATCGCTAAGACTCACAGTTTCCGGATTGCTCGAGTCTAGTATGGTTGGCCGTGACTTGAAGACCGGGCTTGCCGTTGAGCGTGGCGTTGCGTCCGGCGTCGGCAGTTGCTCAGGGCTAACCCTGATTGGTGTTTGCGGTCTGGGCGGCGATGCATTCGGGAACGCTTTTCTTTCTGATTCGGCTGATTGCCATTGCTGAGAGTCTTCGTTGTTTGTGTTCCATGGGTCTTCCGGCAATTCGTTCCTTGGGACCTCAACTTGCCCTATTGGTGAAGGTGTTTTCGGTGCATCGTCGATGGGAGAAACCACCTCCGGCTCAGGGTTGCGTGTTTGCAGCGGAATGTCCCCCTCTTCTCCCTCTTGCTGTGAGGTCATGGAATGCTCCTTCCCTTCCAATGCCTCTAGCGCCTGTCGTGCAGCTGCAGACTTTTCCTCCGACGTTCGCTCCTTCTCTCCCAACTTCGAAAGTGCTGCCAAGAGCTCCGGCACTTCAGGCACAACGCTTATTCTGCTGCCCGCACCCAAGTCCCTTCCTCTGCTCTTGCTTCGACCCTTGCTCTGGCTTCGACTCCTTTCTTCCCACATTGCGATACGGTCGCGCGTACTCGCACTGCTATCTCGTCTTGCCGCCGGGACTTTTATCGGCTCATTGTGACCCCATGTGGATTGAAGGGCCCTTTCTCCAACAACTTGTCTGCTCCTGCCACGCTCCCTGCCATCGTCGCCTTCTGGTTTGTCCGAATGCTGCAAATGTCTGAGCGCCTCGGCGAGGTCAACAGGTGTTGAAAACGAGGGTGTCGGTGGAGGGCCTGTGGCCAGCGACGGTCGCGACTCATCGTCGATGCTATTTCGTCTTGATGCAGACCGAGACACCGTGATTATGGAGAATCGTCGAGGGGTGGGCTCGTAGCTCGGCATCGTGTCATACACTTGGCTGACCGACTTTTGACATCGATCTCGACGACAGTCGCACTTCGTCCAAAGGTTTGTTGCGTGTGAGCCAGCTCAAGCACAGAATCTTATTGAAATAGGAGGAGTGAACAAGTTTGAATCTGCTGGTCAAAAAAAATCTCGAAAAGATGAACCTCGGAACCAGTGGCGGCTGATGTCGTCTCATCGCGACTTCCGTCATGCTGAAACACGGACGATCATGCGTCGCCTCCACGAGCCATGCGTTTGCGCAACTCAATTGGCTCGGCCCCTCAGCAACAGATCTGGCAGAATAACAAGAGCTATAGCTCAGCAAATCCGGTGGCGATCATCAGCAGCACCATCATCCCGAACGCGAAAGTGCAATCGTCCGAACTCCTTTTTCCGCTTTGGGGCGATTTTCAGGGAAGGATGCCCCCTTCAAATCTCCTGGGAGCACAAACAGAAACACGAGTCGCTCTCTAGCAACAGGCATGGAAAACAGTATTCCACCGCTTTCCGGGCTTCGCATCGGCTCTACACGGACGCATAGCGTGCTATGCCGCCGCGGGTTCCTCACCATCCAGCCGTGCAACGGGTCCACCCGGCAGTCGCGGCGGGCTCTTGGCGCCCGACAAAGCGGGCCCAAAGCATCCGGACCCGGCTTTGTAACCGGGCCGGCTGCCGCTGTTGACCAAACTGGATGCAAGCCGAGCAACCAAGTATTGAGAACTTTTGCACATGGGAAACAGGGACAAGACACCAGCTGCTGAAACTGGGAGACCCGCCAGGTGTCTGCTCCGTCAGCTCCACGCTAACCTGGCTGACGACGCAGTCTAACGAAACCCCGAACGGGCGATATACCGAACGGTATATTCCCCAGAGATCCGACACCAGGGTTCAGCAGGTAGTATTGGGCGCCACTGTGTGCGAATACGCCGTGTTTGTGTCTTTTCATTGGTGGGTCAATTCTCGCCAGTTTGGCCCCTCTCCGATGCTACGCAGACTAAATCTCGGAAGCAGGTTCCCCATATTCATCATACTCCGCTAGCGCGGCTCTGTCGACCACAGAGAAAACCTGAATATCTGGGCCGGGAAGTCTTGGAAGTCACAAGACGGGTCCCGATCCCGCATCTTGTGCGAGGATGAAGCGGGGATCATCCTATAGCATCGCGCCGCTTGCAGCTTCAACCAAGACCGCCAAGGACCCAGGTCCATGTTTTGACAGCCATTGGCTTGATCAGTCTGTGGCAAGTGACGGCGTCGTCTTCGGAATGTCACCAAAGGGGGACGACGGGACGAAATCCGGGGAAGCTCTGGGGATGACTTGTCGTGAAGAAGTATATAGACCAGGGAGTCCTCTGCCCTATCTTCCTCCTGCCTTCGATCACCACGTCTTACTCGGGCATTCCATTCTCAGCACATACAAACCTTCAAAATGAAGTCGTTCTACACCATCCTCGCCAGCGTTGGGCTGGTTGCGGCGCACGGTTATGTTGACAATGCCACCATTGGCGGGCAGTTCTACCAGGTAAAATAGCCTTCCATCACACAGTGACTTCATATGCTAACTCCTAAATAGTTCTACCAGGTATTCTTCGACCAATATGGTTTTGCTCCGCGACGCTGACACCACGACAACAGCCGTACATGGACCCCTACATGGGCAACAACAAGGTCAGTCATCGCGGGAGGAAAGTTCCAATCCCCACGACTAACCCCGAACAGCCGGACAGAATCTCGCGTTCCATCCCTGGAAACGGCCCCGTCGAGAATGTCAGCATCAATGACATCCAGTGCAACACCGGCGCCGAGCCTGCCAAGCTTCACGCCGCCGCTGCTGCGGGATCGACCGTTACCCTGCACTGGACTCTGTGGCCCGATTCCCACATGGGTCCCGTCCTGACTTACATGGCTCGTTGCCCTGATACCGGATGCCAGAACTGGAGCCCTGGCACTTCGTAAGTCGACGGGCCCCAAATTGCCGAACACGTTTCTGACATCCTCCGCAGCGCTGTCTGGTTCAAGGTCAAGGAGGGGTAAGACTCAGCCCCTTTCACCACGCGAAAGTTTTTTGACATGACTTCCAGCGGCCGAACCGGCACCTCCAACACCTGGGCTGCCGTAAGACACCCAACACCATTCCCTCTCAGTGTCTCGCTAACAACTGTTCAGACCTCCTTGATGAGCTCCCCCGCCACCTACACCTACACCATCCCTTCCTGCCTCAAGAAGGGCTACTACCTCGTCCGCCACGAGATCATCGCGTTGCACGCTGCTTGGGCGTATCCCGGTGCCCAGTTCTACCCCGGGTGCCATCAGCTCAACGTCTCCGGCAGTGGCTCGACCGTTCCCTCAACTAACTTGGTCTCATTCCCCGGCGCCTACAAGGCCACTGACCCCGGTGTTACCTATAACGCTTACGTCGGTAAGTTGGTATTGAGCCTTCGTTGCAGGGATTGTCTGCTGACGGATTCTTAGCTTCAACTTACACCATCCCTGGGCCTTCGGTCTTTACCTGCTAGGCTTAGGCCATGGGACAAGTAGCGTGATAGAGCGATGAAGCGACCGATAGGTGGAAGGGTCAGAACCGGAGTGTGTGTTAGGTTGGAGGGACTGACGAAGAGATGATTGTTCTATTCTTGCATATACTTCTTTCAATCTTGGATACATAAATCGGC
The DNA here is from genome assembly GCA_036250225.1 of Cercophora sp. LCS_1. Lineage (NCBI taxonomy): Eukaryota > Fungi > Ascomycota > Sordariomycetes > Sordariales > Lasiosphaeriaceae > Cercophora > Cercophora sp. LCS_1. The sequence goes on along the minus strand of JAPZLL010000006.1, from coordinate 55,347 downwards.
TTGAACACGGTATGATGATGATGATGATGATGATGATGATTATTTGGTATCTAAACTTCTTGGCAGTCGCTGGCCCGAAAATATGCTCCGTGATTGAACTTCATTGGGTTTGTCTCGGTAGAGGAAAGCATAGCTCTCCGAAATTATTGGAATGCGGTTTTCTTTTTGGGCTCTGCTTTTCTCACCCCACTCTAGGTTTTGACACATCGCTCTCATAATCATACATTAGGAACAGACAGAGGCCAAAACGTGGTATGGGCACGATTGCCAAAACTAAAGATAGGGGGTGCAAAAAGTAATAACACTAATAGAGCTCTTTCTTTTCGCCGAGGAGTCAAAAACGTGCAACCCCTGTGACCCCCTTGTTACCCCGCATTGACGTTTTCATCACACCGAGAACGCGACCTTGGAGTTTTCAGCACGGGGATAAGTCAATGGCTGCGATTAGTTCGGTAAAACGGCTATGAAAGCTCCCTGTGCATATGGTGGTGGCGGTGCAAATGCATGAACTTGGTTGTCCTGATAAGGGGTCAGGCTGGCCAATAGCGGGGTTTAGCAACTGAGGGGATTCAAAGAGTCCTGATACATTGGACGTCAAGGCAGAAGGCGAGCAACGGTCGAATGTAACCCACTGCGCGGCCAGGCTGAGCAGACAACTGCTTGATAAGTTGCTGGTGCCTCGAAGTGATCTGCAATGTCTTGCATGACGTGACATCAGCCAGTACTGAAAGGAGTCCGATATCTACGATTTCGCGATTCGTCTCGGTTTACTACCAAGCGATGGAGCACCCTGTTATCCCAGCTTTGCGTCATGATTCGACATCGACGGGGCCATTGTCTCAGCGGCCAGAAGACGTGGCTTCATCACGCACCGAGCCGATAGACGCCTCGTCCCTAACAAATGGAGCAAATGCTGAACCCGCATTGAATGCGGACGCTCCTTCAGACGGCCACTTGAGACCGCCAGTTGTACCGCTGAGCCCTCGAACTTCCCCCCAATCCCCTGGCCGTGCCAGACTCCCCAGCTTCTCAAGTATCAACACGCTGGGGAGGGTTCGCGAAATTTGGAAGCCACGAGCACTGCACAAATGGCAACCTCCGGTATACATCGTCGGTTTCTTTCTGGTTGGATTGGTCTGCAGTCTTGCCCACTGTGTCTTCTACGCAACTCTAAACGGGACAATTGTGGGAAGCCCTACGGAGCAAGAGAACAACTTACGGTATGGATGAACTCCAAAGCCTCTTGCTGCGGATATAGCCGCTAACTCGCTGTAGCGTGGGAACTGCCCTGGCCTTTCTTTCGCAGATCTCCCTCGTCAGCAGCGTCTGGCAAACCTACCACCAGTGGACATGGCGGTCCATCAGACATGTGCCTTTCCGCATCGCCACTCTCAACGATATCTTCGGGGCCCAGACGTCTGTGTTTCCGTTCTTGAACTGGGACATGTTCAAAAAGTTCCGGCTGGGGTACGCCATTGGCTTGTTTGCGTGGTGAGCATGCCCTGATCGCAACTCACAGCGTATCAGCTAACGCCGCCTATCAGGTTGCTCATTCTGCCGCCATTCTTCACTCCCGGCACATTGATAGTCTACGACAGTGTTCAAGAGACTGCAACACGCCAACTTGTGCCGTATCCCGGTATCGCCCACAGTAGCAATGGGCATTCTTATGCGTTTTCTCCGTCTGACAAGGGAGATCGGTTCAACTACAAAGATGTCCTCACTCGAGTCTTCAACGGTGCGAGGACAGCTCTCGCCCTCCTCATGACGGCCACAGCTTCCCAGGGGACAATCCTGACCGTGGACAGGCCGAGCAACCACTCCGCTTACAAAGTTGACTTTTACGCACCTGGGGTCCGTTGTGCCCCTGCAAATTCCTCGACAGAGGCTGTCATCCAGGACCTTCTTCAGAAAGAGATGTCACTCCAGCCATTCGGCCCAAATATCACCCAAGTTGAAAACGCGTACTACGCCTTTGTCCCATCGAGGGATGCTGACGGCAGCCTGATCGCTCGGTCAGACGTCCGGTATCAATCACCCGTTAACTCGGCCAACGAGCTCTGGATGGTGTTTGAACGGTATAACACTTCGAGCCATCGATGTAACCACGACAAGATTTTCCAAGTCTGTACCCTCTGGAATGCAACCTACCACCTCGACCTCGCATGGGACGGCGATTATCAGAACATCACAGGGACACGAAACTGGACGGAGCGAGTCCCTTTCCCGCCGGTTGACGAGCCTGGTACGGTCACCGAGATGACGCAGCATGCGTACTCAGCGTTCTTCTGGGTAGTAGCCGATCAGCTTGTTGGATCGTTTGGTTGGCTGAAGGAAACCCGTGAAGGTCTGGAAGACAGGTACTTTGGCATGATCCAGTCTCGCATACAGCAGAGTTCGATCCTAGGCTCTCCCGATCTGTTCGTCTTTTTCGACTACAACGAAGATGTCGGAGCTTGCCAGACGCCATATGAGGAAAAGTCCCCCCAGAGACGGAGAGACGGCGATATGGCGCGGAACAAGACACTGCCTGAGTTGATTGAGGAGCTTAGCTTCAATTTCACTGTGAGTTTTGATGCACAATGACTTGTTCAAGTGAGTTCCTTGAAAGCATGAACTTGAATATGTCGGAGGAGGCTGACTCTATCGCAGCAACAAAACGGAGAGCCTCGTTACTCAGTGGACCGAAGTTATTCGCTATGGCTATAACCCTCATGGCCTCTGGATTCCGTACGGGTTGGCGTGTTTCTTCACCTTGATCACGGTTATGATTGGCCTCATTGTCTTCGCGAAGCACGGTGCCATGCCTGGAAACAGGGTCCAGGATATACTTTCCGCCACGGATATGCAGATCATTGAGTTTGTGAGAGAGGTCGACGCTCACACGATGTCGTCAAGTCCGAGGAACCCGGTGCCAAGATTAAGTAAGCGTGCAGGAATTCCTAATGGATAGAATGATTTGTTTAGTTGCCGTTGTGATTTATAACCTACTTAGCCCTCAAAGCACCCACCACCCATTGATCAGGGTTAGGTTCTTCTCCTCTCCCTCGCTCGGCTGCCACTTGCCACCACAACATCGTCAGGAACGCTGCTCTCCATATGTCCCGTCTCTTTCTTTTTCCTTTTCACACGTTCCTCCTTGTTCTTACCCTCATCAACATCCTCCTAATCCTTCTGATCCTTCTCCGCACCACCATCAGAGCTCTAAGCGGACGAACCGCCATCCTCTTCCCACTTATCATCATAAGCCCTCGTATGCCTCGCAAGCGTACACCCACGCTGACGCCTACTCCCCTTACAGCAACTAAACGCAAATACCTTAGGGAAATGACTCAGTTATCCTCTATGTCTTCCTTACCCCACCAGGGATGGTTCCTGGGCCGAGTGCGGAGCCAGCAGAGCCCTCCTCGTCACGCAGCCACGGTCCGGAATCACAACCGCTTGAGCCGAAAGTTGACGGTCGATGACGCCAAGCCTTGATAAGCCGCTCGAATCTCTTCGCACGAAATGGACTCAGACTGTAGAAATATTGTGATTTGTTGCCCGCAATGAAAGACTACTATTCAGTCAAGCTTCAGCCTCGCTCTCCATGCATCCCAGTCCCCAACCAACATCGTCTTTCACCTAAGTTTACCCAGGCCTGATATTTTGCCTTTGTCAACGAGGGGTAATCAGAAGAGCATAACTCCCCCACTGTTGCTGGGCTGTGTGATACAAATGCGAGATTCCTTTTGACTGAAACCAATGCCTCCTCCCGGCTCATCCTTGCAGACGGGCGGATTCCCTGACCTCAGCTTCGTGCTCAAAATGGAAAGATATTGAATATATGCGGTGGTCATCGGAGTTAGACGAAAATACCTCGCAGCCTAACTTCATGTGAACGGTGTAGGTGCCCAACCGAACTTTCGGCGTGCTACAGGGAAAAGACTCGTACGCAATCAAGTTCCCCTCTGACGCTTCCCCTGCCTTCTGTTCATACTCGTGCCATCGGTCCTCAGGGAGTAAGCGGGCAGGCACTGAGAAGAGCTTGATCGGCGACTCCCTGAGCCGTCCAGGTGCTTCCAAAACAATGAGCACAACTTGCGATAGTCCCTTTGTCGATAAGGCCAAGACATGGCTACACGGAAACATTTCGCAGCCTATAGACCCAAATGTTGGAGACCACCTTGCTGCTGATGTTGAGCTGACGACGGTGACAGAGAAGCCAGTTTTGCCGACCCCCTCCAAGCCACTTGAAGGGCCAATATCAAACCGAGGGCGTGTTTGAGATCCAAGGTTTCGCCGCGGCAAAGGGCATTGGGGTAGCCAAATAAGCCGAAGGTCCCTAGTAGCGAGTACGTCCTGCCCCTGGAGCCTCTGCCTGATGTAGACGGTCGCCAGAGAGCTGTCCATCGCCCCACCCTCAACTCTTCCAGGGAACAGTAAATGCTCAGCAGTGCCGATTCGGTAGCAATGGATTGGGATTCCGCCCCGGAGGTCGGAAGACTCGATCTCCAACAACAGAAGACCTAGTGGCCTCTCGTCGTTTTCAAGGCGGCAGTTCAGTGGGGCCCAGACCTTCCGCGCGTTTCCATGAAACATATGGGGGGGAACGGGGTGTTCTCCTCGCTCCAATTGTACCTGCATTCGAAGGCCGTGTTTGGTAAGACCCGAAAGCTCACCGTCCTCTCGACCGGCAGCGACAACACTGCTGCAGTTTTCGAAATAAGATGGGGAGCGCGCGAGGATCGGGTATGGTGTGTAATCGAGGCGTCCTATCTTCCGGCGCGCTTCCAAACCCCGCTGTGGAATCGTCCAAGCGTAGATCGAATGGTCGTCGGTAGCCTTGATTATTTCTTCTTGCAGTCTTGCGAATGCCTTTTCCTCCTCCCCGTACAGCAGAGGCATGTTGATACCAAATAACCCGAGAAGACAGTACGCTGTGTCTTCGATGCGAGTGCAGTCCCTGTTTGACGCCCAGGCCATGCGTTGAGCAACGCTGTATTGCTCCATTGCTCGTCCATCAAACAATACTGCTTGAGGAACCCCGCTCGCTTTGCACAGACTCCGCCTTCCTTTTTCGCCCCAAACTCTCAAACCAGGGTATCCGCCCCAAACTCTCAAACTAGGGTATCCGCCCCAAACTACCGGACTCCGCTTCTCGCCAATACGGACCCAGTCCTTGCTGTAAAAATCGACCGTTTCAGGCGCTACCAGTTCCTGAAGTGTCCACCCTCGAGTAAACCACCGGCTGCGTTGAAACATGGTGTCATCTTCCTCGACGGATGGGAAGCTGTCGACATCGGCGAGATACACGTAGCAAACTTCGGATCGTTGGTACCACATGTACATTGAGTTGATTGCCTCGGAGAGCTCAGCGCTGTTGGTCTTGTCGATGCAACAGGTATCGACCCAGACCCACCAAAAACCGTCGCGTTTTGCTTGCTTGGCCGCATTCGTAATTTTCGAGAAGCCTTTCTTTGATCGCACCTCCCTAGATACCTGTTGCATATCGCCGAACGTTACCTCTTCATCGCCCCATGTGTGGGAGAGAATGGCATAATCCCACCACAGCAACCGTGATCCAACAAATTCATGCAATTTAAGCGTGTTGACGTCGATGAGCCACATTGTTGAGTTTGGTTTTGAGCCTGTGATTGAGATGCGGGCGATGGAGGTAAATGCTTGAGTCTGGGGAGGTTTGGGCGACAAGCTCAAGTGCCCGGGCACCAAGGTACAATGCCTGAGGTAGGTACGCTGCTGCCTGAATTGTTCACGTGAATGAGGCAGAGCCCAATGTTTCTCCGACTTCGGCCTCAGCGCCAATTAGGGACCTGTTAGGATGCGAAAAGCCCAAAGCCATGGCAAGTCAATCGTCACGCTTATCTAGCCTCAAACCCAAAAGCGATGGATGGTCATACGTGATATTACAAGATGTCGTTCCTATCCGAACTGCTGATGCCTGATATCAGGTCAAGCCGTATTAACCCAAACAAGCGCCAGCCCTCATCACGGGTGCGGCGGCGACGTGACGCGGGCTTCCTCTGCCTTGTCAAACTTCTCCTGGATCGACTCTGTTGATGAAGCGGTGTCCTTCTCAATGCGGAAAAATCCAGCGAAAGAGCGAAGCGGGCGAAGCAAGCCTGTGTCCCCGACAAAAGGGTGCCACTGCTCTCGTGTGTCAAAGTTCTCTGGGAGGAGCGAACCTCTTGATAGTTTTCGGATGACAAATATAGGGCCATTGATGATGACATATGCCATGACGCCGCTGCTTAATGTTAGGGAGTTGCAGAAGGCTGTGGCCGGGAAGGAACTCACGCAATGAGACCATAAGCGATGGAATAACTGAACGGGATAAACATGAGCGTGACAAACGCAGGCACAGCATCACCAATGTAGTTCCAGTTGATGGTGACCACCTGCCGCATCATCATGCATCCGATCTATAGCAGCAGTCAGACATCAAGGCCGTTGCGTTCAGAGCTGAGACGGGATCGATCATACCAGAATTAGAGTGCACCCTGTAGCCCACGGCGGAATAGAGGCAAAAATAGGCGCAAAAAAGATCGAGATGATGAAGCAGATGCCAGTCGTCACGGCTGTTAGGCCAGTACGGCCTCCCTCAGCAACGCCTGACCCCGATTCAATAAAAGCCGTGACTGGTGAGAGCCCGAGCAAGCTGCCAATGGAAATCGCCAAGGCGTCGGTGCAGTAAGCGACGGTGGACCGAGGAAAGTCGCCTCGAGCCGGGTCGGCGACGCCGGCGAAGCGAGCCATACTGTAAAGGGTTGCCGTGCAGTCAAGAATGTCAACGTAAAGGAAGGTGAAGAGCGCAAGGGCGAACTGGGCTGGTTCGGAGCCGACGTTCCAGTCATTGGCTCGCAGGAGTTTGTCAATGGGAAAGAAGCCAACAACACGCTTGAAGAAGTCGAACTTCAGTTGTCCCTCGTCGTCGTAGGGGAAGTAGGTGAAAGAGGTGGCGCGACTGAGTTGGTGTTAGCCAGGCCTTACAACCAACTCCCTCTTTCTATTCTCCGCCCCTTGCCGCCCGTCCAGAGTGTCATGAAGTAGGAAAGGACGAACTCACGGCCATGAAATGATGGAAGCAAGCATGATGCCAATGATCATGGCGCTCTTAACTTTGTACGCCATGAGCAGCACAGTGAGGAGACCGGCGGTTAGGCCGATCCACAAAGCCGGGTTCTGCATCTTGTGACTAGCGCAACGTCCGGCCTCGTCCAGGTAAGCCGGAGGACAGCCGCCAAGCTCCAGCGGGGCCGGGAATGATCCGGTCACGGCTCCGATTCCGGCCGGATACGATAGCCCGATAACGGCAAGGAAGAGGCCGATACCACACGCGCTTGCGATCTTGAGCGAGGTAGGCAGCAGGCGGACCAACCACTGGCGCATACCGAGAAGAGACAGCGCCATGAAGACCCAGCCCTCGACGAACACCGCCGTCAGAGCGAGACGATAGGGAATGATGCCCGTCCCGTGGAAGCCGACGACCTGGTAAGCAAAGTAGGCGTTGAGACCCATTCCAGGACTGGCAAGACAATCAGTGTTTTTCCCGGGGTGATATTGGGGCTACATACGCCAGTGCAACGGGCATGTTGGTGACAAGACCGAACAGTGTTGTCGCGAACCCAGCGAGAGCGGCAGTGCCCGTGATCAGCTCACGCTGAATATCTGGACGGATATTAGCTGGTATGGGCAGCTACAAAGCAAAAACGCACCAATCAGACACGCATTGTAAGCCGGATCCTTCAAACAAGTGGGATCAGCCTCATCAGTGCAGATGCAAGTGCCGCCGCTGTCCTTCAAGATCACTGCGTTGACAGAGATGATGTAGGCCATGGTGAAGAACGTGGTGAGGCCAGCCCGAAGCTCAGTCGAGAAGCGCGTGTTGGGAAGCTCATTTTCCTACCAAAGGCGTCAGCGGTCTGGTTTGCGTGTCGACGATGACGGCGCTGGTCTTCGGAGCATCCAACATACATGACCGGAACCTTCCAGCCTGAACAGCCTCCCCACGCTAGATCGTGCAAAGCTTGCATTGACCTTGTTGATGAGCTTGTCGAGGTACATCTTGTCTGGGCCTTGAGTCGAGTTTCTCAGTCGATCTTGAGCTTTGCGGCCGTGTCTCGCATCCCAACTGCGATGGCGAGAGACGAGAAACCGAATTGGCGACCGGACTCAGACTGGGAAGCAAACGCGGTGGGACTGGGCAGACGAAATCTCGACAAGAGACCTGCCCGCCCAGACGCTGAGCAAAGCCATTAGCTAACAGCACCATGATCATGCCGTCGCTCCACGTGGCGCATTAGCGCAGCGGTGACAATTTGGCGACGTTCAGCCCCGGCTGGGCCGACGAGGCGGGATGGGCTGATGGCGGGGAATGGAGATTCGGCGGCCAGCTGGTCTGGACTCTGGACGCGCTGCCAGGTCCTGCCGTAGCGACCGCGCTCGGGCGTGCTCAGGCCTTCTCGGCGCTGGTCGGGGCGGTGTGGGGTGCGGGCGGCGGACGCTAGCGATTGCACGGACGCAAATCGCTTGGCTGTCCGCTCCTCCGGCGTTGGTTCCGATGCAAACCCCTGCCGAGTCATCAGCTAAATGCCGGACGCCAAATGTCGCCATGTACGGAATGGCGTACTGGGCATCTTGCAAATCATGAAATTCGTGCTACTCGCGGGCGGCGTAGGGCCTCGAGCCCTTTGCGACCACCTCACCATCCATCACTTGAAGTTCTTGGACCACCGCTCCCACCGAGAACCGTTCCCTGACCCGAATGCCGTCCCGCAGCCATGTTCAGTTCCGAGCTATCATGGGCGCCAGTGACGGAGATGGGTTCGAGGACGGCGGTGATCGAGGCGAAAACCACGACATCTCCCCGCGCAGCGCCCACGTCGAGCCCGTCGATCCGGCAGGTTCCATCGCCAGCCGATAATCGGTCGCTGAGAAGCTCCGCCAGCACAAAGAACCCGTCGGTCTTTCGTTGGGGGAAAGTGAAGACGTCGTGGGCTCCCAGTTCCACCCAGCCGCGAGAACGCCGGAGGGCCGGGTCAACCAGCGGCCCCGGGCAGGACTCGAGCGCGGTGGTGTGGATCAGCACAGAGTCTGTCGTCGAAGTGCGCGAGGAAAGTGCGCCGACCCAGAGATACGAGCTGCCAGCTTCGCCGCTGTTCGCGCCGTCGAGGCAGGCGCAACTGTCACCCCTCACGTCACCTGCCGGCGGGTCCACAGCCACAGGCTCCAATGACGCCCGCACGTTGACGCGTTCTCCGTCCCAACACCACTCTCCCACCTCAACGTATGGAAGCGAAAATAAGCGAAGCAATGGCGAGCGCTGGCGTTCGCTCTGGTACGTGACGACACCATCACCTCCTCTAGCAATTGCGGCCTTGACTAACCCGAGTTCCAACAGGCGCCCTCCGGAGGAGTGGGGATCGAGCAGTAGCAGACGATCAATGACCGGCTCCGACTACCCCGACAGTTCCCCGCGAACAACGATCGCCTCGCTCGCGCAAAGCCGAAGCTCCGTCCTCGAGGGGCTCAGTCCTCCGCCGAAATCGCCGGGCATCCACCGACCCACCAGCGCCGAGCTCCCGCCATCTCCACCGCCCGTCGACGAGACTGCCCAGACCTGGGGCGGTCTGCAAACTTTGGTGAAACGCATGACGAGCGCATCACCGAGCACGCGCTGGAACCGAGCGACCGAGGAGTGGACAGGGCCACTCACGCCGCGCGACGGAAACGAGATCAAGCTCGAGCAACAGCTCTGGCTTCTTGCCGAGCTGCACATTCGGGACGGAGCAGTCGCAGCACAAAGCGACGCATGCTCCCCTTCAGCAGGCCCCGTGCTTGCAGTCCAACGGCCCATCCCCGGCCGGATTCTCGACGTATGCAGCCAACGGGCCGAGGTCACCCAACTCGCGGCGCTACAACCCGGAGCTCGCATCGCGCAGCTTGCCTTCACGCCAGACTCGGAGATGGCATCAGCACTTCCTCCTAACGTAGCGAGGCTGCCCATGCCGACGTCGTCGGACCCAGAGTTTCCCCTCGGTGATGCATCGTTTGATCATGTGCGAGTAATGCCGGCAAGCGTGGGTCCGTTTTCTGGACAGCAGCTCAGGGCGCTGTTGCGCGAGTGTCAACGGGTGTTGACTGTGGGCGGCCAGCTCGAGGTCCGGGTGGTGGATCCCGCGCCGTCCAATCTCGGCCCCGCATCGGCGAAGTGGGTCGAGTCGGAGCTCTTGTTGGCGCTAGAGTCCCGGTTCCGGTGCACCCGGCCGGCCGCGTTGGCGCCTGTGTGGACCCGGGAGGCGGGATTGGAAGTGATGGAGGGGTGTGTTCATGAGTTCCGTGTCTGTGTCAGCGAAGATGCGTCTCCCGAGGAACGACTCGAAGCCGAGCTGGGCCGGTGGCTGCTGCGGTGTCAGTATCCGTTTGTTGAGTCGTGGCTTTGGGAGCTGGATGCGTGTCGGATTGAGTGTTTGGTGAGGGCCACGAAGTTTCGGGTTGTTAGTGTCTTTGGACTCAAGTGCTAGCGACGAAGATGATGTGACTGTTGGACCTGTACCGACCACATGTCCACAAGCCAGATCAACCAATAAGCATAAACATGCGGAATTTTTGCGTGATTTACCCACCGGAATCTAGATAGGGACTTATTCTCCTACTATTATTCAGTCACCGCACCGCCTCAGGAACCCAAGCACAAGCATCCACACAATGATACCCCTCCTCCTAATGCCTCTCCTCATCACTATCGCTAGTAGAATCCCCGTCGTCATCGAAGTCATCGTGACAATAGTCGCTTGGATACTCCGGTTCCCAGTCATCGTCCCAATAGCCCACATGCTCCCCGCGAGTGCAGCCACAGGCGTTCACGTCCCCCTGACAACATGTGTTGTGAAAGGCCCATGGGTACATCTTCCAATTCATTTCCCTGTAAAATGGGTCTATATCCTCTACGCCGTCCGCTCAATCCCACACCTCAGCAGTCAGGTCGATCTCAAGATCACTTACATACAGCGTGCCACAATTAGCTGGTGGTTACATGTGGAAAAAAAAAAAAAAAAAAAAAAAAAAAAAACATCCAAAGAGATGCACTAACCGCGATGACACACACATGCATTGTCCGCGTTCTCGGATGACACGAAAAACCTGATTGCAGTGCAGGCAAAGGCTGGAGGATTCGATGGGCTTGCTCCTCTTCACGCGGTCGGACTCGTGGGCGTCATCGGCCTTGCGCTTCCGGCTGGTGCTGTTCTCTGTCTTGGCGACATCCTTCAGGTCGTGGATAATGCGGCGGCGGAAGGTTTCATCACCGGTGCAACGGCCCAGTAGAACGGCTTGAAGGTGATGCCTGGGAACGCGCCCGACGAGGTCTTGGATTTTGTCGATGGTAGACATGGCAGTAATACAGAACTCCTCGTGTGAAGTGATGATGGGAGGACCGAGGATGAGTTGCATGGAACTCAAGGCATTGTCGATCCTATTGTACGTCCTCTCACATACTCCTCACATATTGATTTTCGTGATTTTCTTCTTTTGAAATGACAAAACTGCTCTACTTTCTAGCAGAGGATATCCTGTTATCAGGAGTTGATGAAAACCTCCTTGAAGCTCCTGTTTGCGTGCTACGATGGGTCGGAGGACGGGAAGCTGTTCAATCCGAAAGAAAACAGAGTTGACGCTACGAGGCGGGCGTGACGCGGCACCAGGCAACACCTGCAGCTAGCGTTTAGACTTGGAAGGTTATCCTGTCGCCAGGTGAGAGTTTGTTTCTTCTGTCAAAATCCCGTACAAGATTTGAGGGATATTGTGCTGATTCGCTAAGTGCAAGTAGTTCACATCAGAAATAAGACCTTGAACGACAACTTGACAACGACATGTACGAAGTCTGCCCACTGAAATGTGAGCACCGTTATAGAATCTTCCGAATGTCAACCACTTTTCATTTGCGATCCCCTGTATTGAAGCCGACCAAATTAGGTAAAATGGTAGTTTCTTCCTTGGAGAGAACGAATGCTTCAGCCCCGGATACAAGCGTGACGGCGTAAGATGCTATGCAACGAGAAAAAGCAAAGCAAATTATCAGGCAAATGAACGCCCGGCAAGTTGATGCATTTGCATCCAGGCCCAGATTCGGCAGTAATCGAGCGATTGGCCGCCGGGGGCTTACTCACCAAACGCGGGACAACGCGTCGAACCTCACGGCGTTCCGATCGGAGGAGTTTAACCTGTCATCTCCTCTTAGGCTTGGACAACGACATTCAAAAAGACTCAGCAAGGTACTTTTTTCACCAGTAAACATGGCCAACCCAACTCCCACCGAGTCAACACCTCCCCTATCGCGAACCGGCACCCTCACCCACTCCGAGGTCACCCAGCGGCGCATCTCAGCGTACGAGGGACGATCACCGCCCTTTGCCGAACCAATTCACCCAGCCGATAAGGCGATCCCATGGTATCGTGACCGGGCCTATCCCATGGATGGGTGGAACAGTCCAGCGCTTTGGCGATCCGTTGTAAGTTTTCCTTTCACAGCTCTCAGTCATTCGCTGAAAACGGCCCAGCTCGTCGGAACGGTCGGGACCTCAGCCCTCGTTCTTGTCTCCGGCCAAATTGGCGCCACACTTTTGAACTACCAGGATGGCTCGCTGGGCGTCACATCCTACGTCATGGTCTCCAACATCTTGCTTCTCATGTGCTTCATCTATGCCACCGCGCCAGCTTCGGGTGGTCATCTCAACCCACTCATCTCGTTTTCGACGATGCTCACGGGGATTTGTCCTTTGCCGCGTGCTGTGTTGTATATCTGCGGTCAGACGCTGGGTGCTTGCATTGCTGGTGGTGTTTTGACGGGCGTTTGGGGCCGGGAGAGGTCGGTTCAGCTGCAGGGCGGTGGTTGTTTCTACGACAGTTCAAAGGTACTGGCTGGACAGGTGTTTTTGAACGAGGTTGCTGCTTCGTTTGCCTTGTTGTTCCTGGCATTTGGCGTTGGGCTTGATCCGAGACAGACGCTCTTCTTCGGGCCGCGACATGGTCCGGTTCTGGTTGGCATGTCACTTGGTTTGGTTGCTTTTGCTAGCAGCGGGATGATTCCGGGGTATACAGGGGCGCAGATGATTCCTGCACGGTGCATGGCATTTGGGATTGTGCGCAGAGACTTGTCAAGTGAGTTTAATTGACTCATTCAAGAGGGTGTTTTAGGGCTGACAATGTTAGACCAGTGGATATGGTGGTTTGGACCGATGATTGCAGCGCTGTTATTGGCTGTGCTGCACAACATCATCCCGCCTCATCTTGCCGACCCCTCGCAGCCGAAGCAAGCCCCAAAGGGTGAGAATGTGGAGGCTAAGGCACCGGCCTGATTGTCGGTTGATGCCGAAGCCGGATCTCGGACTTGAAATCATACGGCGGGAGGAATGACCCTGGCACGCGGCACAGGTCGGAGAATTAGTGGACAAAATGGGGTGAATTGGCGTGACATGACAACCATGCAGAGCAATGCGGGGAAGCGGCTCAATGAAACATCATGATATGATGAGGCCCCGTTTAGTCACGATGATGAAGTACGACGCGTGGTTCCCGTTAGAAATCGAATCTAGAACGGTTGCATGGGTCGATTGGTCAATTGCAACCACATGTACCGGTACTTCGCCCATCAGATGTTTCCAAACAAACACCGTTGTTCTCACGCGGGCGGCAACCACACCACCAAAATCTTCCCAATGCCGCACCCAGCCGTCCGCCCACCGCATCACCCCACCACACATATCCCAGTCCCGCTCTGAATAAAACAAAACAACACAACTACGCAACCCCTCCGTCCACACCAATCCACCCCAGAATAGTACACCAAAACAACAGTACAAACCGAAATGCCAGCAAAACCACACACCAGGATCGCCCTCATCGGCCTCGGCCAAGTCGGCAGCGCCGCCGCCCTCTCCCTCCTCCAAGCCAACCTGGCGTCCGAACTCCTCCTCGTCGAAAGCAACAACGCCCTCCGCGAAGCCCAGCTCCTCGACCTCCAAGACGTCGCGCACGTGCTCAACAGTCCCACGCGCGTCCGCAGCGCAAACTACCACGAAGCAGGCCAATGCGACATCATCGTCATCACGGCCGGGTCCAAGCACACCCCCGCCTTTGAAACCAATTCCCGGAACATTTCCATTGTGCGAAACGTCGTTGACGCGTGTGCGCCATTCAACAAGGACGCCGTGTTGATCGTGTGCTCGAATCCGGTGGATTTGCTCACGTCGTTGGCGCTGGAGGTTTCGCGGCTGCCCGAGGGGCAGGTCATCGGCGCGGGCACGTTCCTCGATTCGGTGAGGGTGAGGGGATTGGTCGCCGAACGGGTGGGCATCGCGGCGAACTCGATTGACGTTTATGCGGTGGGTGTGCAGGGACGGGACGAGGTGGTTGCGTGGTCGTGTGCCACGGTCGGTGGGGTGCCGATTGACCAGTCATTGGAGTCGGTGGAGAGCTTTGGCCAGGAGGTGAGACGGCAGGATTTGGTGGACGAGTGCAGGAGGCGAGGGGAGCTTGTTGTCAAGGAGAAGGGCGCCAGTCCGTATGGGATGGGCGCTGTGATTGCGAATTTGTGCGCGTCGATTGTGTTGGATAAGAGGAATGTGAGGCCTGTTAGTCATTTTCAAAAGGAGTTTGGGTGCTGTTTCAGTTCGCTAGTGGTGTTGGGACGCAAGGGCGTTGTCAAGAGGATTGGGATGCCGTTGGATGAGGAAGAGCAGGCGAGAATTGTGGCCTCGGCGGGAAAGGTGAAGGCGCAGGTGGATGAGATTAGGAAGCAGATATAATTAGGCTTGTTGGAGGTGTCGGCCAGGGCGGGTGCTTGAATGGGAGGTTTCCCGCAAGGGAGTTTGGTAATGCAATGTCGCTAGTATCAACTTCCGTTTTGTACCTTGACTACGCTATAACACACTTTAGATCAGTCAGCCTTATACTTTCTGTTTTGACGTCCTCGGCAACCTTGTCACGCTGTAGCCCCGTGTATGTGGGCTGGCCCAGCAACCTGGTATCCTATATGTTATCCACAGGCCGAGACAGCTATCTGGGCACTAACAGCTAGCTGATGGAGAGTTCATCTCTCCAGGGGTGCCTAGAGGCCTGGCGGCAGCGGCGATGCTTGGCATGGCTGAATCGTGACAACCGGGTCATCCGTTGGGGAAAGCCAATCTTCGGAACTGGCGAAAAGACACCGTGGTCATAAATTCCAATTGGCCTGCTTCCTGGAAAGAAGGATTGAATGTGCAATCATGCGTCATGCTGTTTTTGGTCCATGAGCTAAGAGCTCCGAGACGATCCCGTTCTCTGGGTCATGAGCACAAGTGTTCCGACAATCGGAAACACCAGCCCGGTAGCCGTCCAAACGGTCATTCGAGTTCCCAAGAGGATTTTCGTCTCAGAACTAATTATGCTCACGTGGTAGCAAGCGGCACAGAAACGCAACAACAATGCTTATTATGTTCAGCGAGTCTGGGCGCACAAAATTTCTATTCTTGTACGTGCGCCCATGACATTGCTCACCCCGGCTCAGGCTCAACTCAGTCATTACTTAGGATTTGCACAGGCTGGATCACCTTTGCTCACCCTGGTTACCGTTTTCAGCAGGTTGCGCTATAGCATATTGAACTGCTTTTTAACTTCAGTCAAATAGGCCAAGAAATGGTCCCATCAATGAAGACGGACAAAATTGGTCCTAATTGTTAAAATGAGTAGTTTCGTCTTTATAGTTCTTTTCCTTTTTGGTCCCTATATGGTAAGCAAACACTCTTACTTCCACTATTTAATACCCTAAATCTATCAACATCGGTAATTTAACGAAATACTAAAATGCGCAATTTAGCAGATAGTGATACAGCGCCTGCTGGGCTATATGGGGGACATTTCGCGGAACCTGTTTTCTGAAGGCTGCTCGTACGTCCTCTGCAACAAGTGTGAGAACCAAGGCTGGGGTGGTGAGAGATGTTAGAGAGTTATGCTGTCATCATTCCCAACCACCGCCAACTTGGGCGAGCATTCATCTGACCTCTAGATTTCACATCCTTATGTCTTGTAGTACCCAGGAACTAATGCTCCAATTATTTCAGGGCCATCTTCATCCAGCCTCAATCTATAACGTTGATCTCAGCCCAGCGCCCCTCAGGATGCCACTATAGAGTGTGCCGAGCAAGGAGCAATATCTTCAAATGATGACTATGGGTCTGGTTTCCAACCAGCCAGTATTGGATGAGTTCTGACACGTGCATGGCGATGGCGGGAGCGGAGACAGCAAAGGATTATCTCTATGCCTAGGTAGGTAGCCTTTACGAACTTTAAAACTCAAACACCTCCTCTTGGACACAAAACAAGCCACTCTTTCCACTTGCCTGCACAGCTGCCCTCCGCGCGCTATCGACTAGTGATCGCGGCCCACAGAGACTCACAGCGACGTCGCGCCCGCTATGCACCACCTTGATATGATGAAACCATGCAGCGACATCCGGTCTCCCGTGACGCACCTCTCCAGGCCCTTCGTACTTGGTGCTTTCCATCTCTTGTTCCTCCCGCGCCCTTGCTACTTCCCGCGCAACCGAGCCGCGACCAGTCACATGGATTGAAATCCGCAGGGAGACGCGAGAGCCCGAGGCCGAGGTCAGCGCCGCTAGACTCTTCAACTCGTCCTCAAACCAGCCAGCATGCGCAATGTCGGCCACAGACCACAGCAAGTGAACGTGGCGGCCGACGCCGCCCACCAGCGCGCCCTGTGCGCCCTCTTTGACAACACGCGACGCAATGCTGATGGCCGGCGTGATGCCAATGCCTCCGGCTACCAGCGCAACAACGGGATATCGGGCCCATGGAACGGGCTCGACGCCGTACGGCCCATCAATCCGGATTTTGACCTGCCCGCTCCCAGGAGCCAGTTGTCCGCCCTGGCCCTGACCCTGACCCGATGGTTCAAGCCGCTGCGCTACCCTGCGCGTGTACCCGCCCAGCCCTCGGACCGCCACCGTCCCCGTCGTGTCCCCAGGTGCAGACGCAACAGTAAACGGATGCCAGTTCGCCCGGGAAACAATCGGAACCTGTACCCAGGCGATCTGCCCGGCACATGTCGTCTTGACACCCTCGAACCTGAGCTTGGTCACACCGCCCGGGCCGTGCGTCACCTCGGTGACCCTGACGGCCCGAAAGTTGTAGTAGAAGCGCACCGCTCGGTCAACGAACCACAGCGCCAAACCGGGCACCATGAACTCGAGGGCGTACGACGCGTGGTAGAAGGCGCCGGCGGCAAAGACAAGAAACACAAAGTGCGTGTAGTAGAAAACTTCAAACGCCCGACGGCGGATGATGCGCAGCGAGGTGAGAAAGATGAGGGCGAGGGCGGCCCACGCCAGGATGCCGACGCGGATGCGGGCGTTTTCGAGCACGATTTGGAACTGGTTGGTTCGGACGTATTGAGCGGCCGTCAGCCCGAAATGGAGGCTGGCGTGGGCGACGGTTGCGATGCCCGCCCAGCGGTGGTACATGAGGAGGATGGGGGAGGGGATACGCGCCACGATCGAGAAGAGGTTGGTTCGGGTTGGTAGGAGGAGGGCGAGGCCGGCGTTAGCAATGGTGAGCCAGCCGTACAGCTGGTAGTCGGTTGAGTAGCGGATGCGGTTCCAGCCCCAGAGGATGTTGAGCGCTGTGAAGACGAGGCAGCGAAGGATGGAAGCGACTGTGTGGTGGGTGAGGAAGGGCAGCGGAGACGGAAGGGTGACGAGTTTGTGGAGGTAGATGCGCGGGCGGGAATGGTTTGCTTGTGGGACTGCGTCAAGATGGGAACCTCATCAGTGCTCAGTGCTCCGGGGTATCGAGTGAAACAAATGGAAGGGGCCATGGTGTAGTACGTACGGCGCTTTGTAAAAGCTGGCAGGTATCCCGGGAGTCGGACCATGCTCTCCAAGAAGATCATGGCGATGACGCAAAGGAAGTATCCCCTAGCTGCTGTGTGCTGGTCACCCACTACCGGGCGGAAAGAATAGTGGAGAGGTGCTGTTGCCATTGTGGGCGCCGTCTTAGTGCCGCGTTGGGAGCTTTGATGATGATGATGATGATGATGATGGTGATGATGATGATGAGAAAAGTGACCGCAACACCAACCCACCTTATATGGCTCGACAACAGGTAATTCCATGTAATTGCTCTGTCGAGAATCGGATTCACTCAGCACAGCCCCTTCAACAATGTCCGAGGCGCGGTTGTTGCACGACTCTTTGAACAGAGATGGAATCATCTGTTTACCTGCCTAGGTAAGTGAAACGATGACCGAGCAATCATGGTGCATTTTGGTGATTCCAGAGATAGCGAGGTTTTTCGGCACATCCTGGTTGGCTGCACAAATAACAGAACCGTGCGTCTGGTTGGCGTGTGGAATCATTGCGCTCCACCGCGTGCCGCTCCATGGCTGCGCCGCTATGCCAAGCCAAGAGGAGCCTGCAACACGGTCGCGCCACGATGTGGAATCAAACATGTTTCATGGACGGGACCTACCAGGTAACGACCATGCAGAAAGTGCGAATAGGCTCGCATGCGTTCTGATGGAATCATCCTTTCTCTGTTTATGGCAAGAGACGCGAAGTTGCATCGCAGTCGTCGCAATGACCTGTAGGTAGCTAAGGCAGGCCAAGACAAGTATTTAAACTGCCTTCCTCAGTCGCTTGGTTCCTCCCTCTTCATCCAACACAGCAACAGCGACAACGTCGAATCCCTCATCCACTCACAAAATCCCTAAGCTTTGCATTTTCCCAAGCCAACTCTCACAGCTCAATCAACCATCATGAAGACCCCATTCATCCTTGCCCTCACCCTTCTCCAACTAGCCTCGGCCAATGCCGACACCGACGCGACCGCCAAAAAGGGCTGGGCAGGACAACTCTCCAGCCTCGACGGCGGTCTAGGAGGCACGGTCACCGTTGTCGAAGCAGACCAGCTCCTCATCAACGACTATAAACTCGAGGATGCTTCAGCCCCCGCTCTCTACTGGTGGGGATCCGCGACATCCAACCTAGGCGACGGCTTCCGTATCTCCACTAAACAAGTCGACGAAGCCGCTTCCTCCAACACGTACACGATTGATCTGGACGCGGGCAAGACTACGGCCGACTTTTCTACCGTTGGGCTTTGGTGTGAACGGTTCAGCGCCAATTTCGGACAAGCAACATTGGCTCCAGCCAATGGAAGTGGTGCTCCCTCGAGTGATGCTGGCTCGGGTGGCACTGGCTCGGGTGGTTCGTCGTCAACTGGAGGTGACGGGATGAGGAGTGCGGGAGCTGGGAGGGGGGTGCCATTGGCGGTTATTGGAGTTGGTGCCGGGGCTGTTACTCTATTTCTTCTGTAATGTGCGACAAATCTGGGCACAGGAAATGGGATTTAATGTATTAGCCGCGATATAAGCCTCGAGGGGCGATTCATGCCGTAATTGGAAAAAAAAAAAAAAAAAGGCCTTCAAAGACACGGTAGATAAAAAGACAGCTGCGAGTGAGTCCCCCCAAATGACGATCGGGGAATTTCCCAGGTTTCAAGTGACGTTCTGCGCCGCAAAACCCTCGTCTTCTCGATCCTTGTCATCATGATATGATCCCTGAGCTTGGGGATGTGCCACTCAACCAACGAACAAAGCGGCCGACTTGACTATGCTTGAGAGCGAGGATGTCAAGGATGAGACCGAGAAGCGACAGGGGCTACTGACAACTCCTTGGCTAGGACTTCCTCTACATAAGACCCCAGATTTCTCACCCAGAAATGAAAAGCAAGCTTTGATTACACTACCACACACACATTCACTAAGACTCTCCCCCAAAGCCAGAATTTTCCCCCTCTTCCAGCCATATCCATCATCATGCAGATCAAGATTGTCGCTATTTTATCTGCCATACTCATGGCAGCCACTCCTGCCGCTGCGGATTGTGTCACCGACTGCTGGAACGAGTACTTCCAGTGCGTTGGGAATAACATCCCTGAGCCTACCTGCGCCGTAGGCCGCAGTGAGTAACACCCCACATTTATGCCTGTACGTGATGGCTAATGAAAGGAATCAGGGGAGTGTCTGGCGACTTGCTAAACATGCTTTCAACTGGTGGCAAGGAGATCTACAACAATAGAAAGGCGGGACGTACGGTAGAGAAGGGAACGATTGGGTTCATGACTTGACATCTCACATCCTCTTAGTAGTCCATAGTCTACATTACACTCGTTGAACCAACTACAATTTTGTTGTTTAGCTAGCAATATGTTCCATCCCCAAAAGCGATATTCTTCTGAACTTATCCTCTCACTAGTCTCTCCACGGAATGATAGCGGATCCAGGTGTTTACGTCGTTGAGGTCGCCACACGAAAGCAGACAGTCATGGCGCTCGGGGACATATTTGTCGATATATCGGAGGGGCAATGGGTCACCCGGGCCCGCTAGTGCCACGGCTGGGGACCCGGTATGTAAGTGGGTGTTGGCGACTTGGAAGTCCCAGCAGTACGGAACAGCTGGCGGATCTGAGAAACCAGGCTGAAAATCTCGCATTGCATATGCGTGTTTGATGCAGTGAGAGGTTGAGTTGGCGCCTAAATCAAAGTACCTAGGGTCATCTCAGGAAATTGCCAAGCCGAACTTTTCAGTCAAACATCAATCACCCTGGAACTTCGTACAGCGCAGCGGATACCTACCTCCCTACCTACCTACCTGCCTACAGTAAGCTATTGCTGATCAGCCATGGCTCCATACTCGCGCGAGGAAACCGTGGCAGCGGTGCAGGACTTTATCGCATTCGCCACCAAGATGTACCTGGACGAAACAGCCTACGAATCGCCCCCAAGCACCGGCTGGCCCAGCATAACCCCCAATTCAATGCGTTTCTTCGGCAAGACTGACGAAGCCGTCCAGGTCCTGCCGGCGCTATCCTTTGCCGGCTTCCAGCTCCACGACTTTGGGCAGTCATCACGCACCTCGCGCGTTGCGACCGAGGGCATGATCTATGAGCATGTGCCGGCCCATGTCGTTGGCCTTGCTATGCGTCGGCGCCAGGACCACGGCGTACTCGTCGATACCAAGCTGGGAGTTGTCTACTGGCACGAGGCTGCGACTGAGTTCAAGTGGTTCAGTCCGTTCCCCGTCGTCGAGGGTTTGGTCGACTCAGATGATGAGTCTGAAGGGGAAGGAGAGGGAATGTCCCCGGGTGAGCGCTCGTGGCGGGGGTGCGAGACTGTGTGGTCCATACCCGATTCCTTCGCGACGCTTAAGCACAACCTCGCAGAGTTGCACTTTGTCCCTATGAGCAGACGGCATGTTGTCGACGGGTGGTATGGCCTAGGGGAACACGGTCAGGAGGCAGTGGATATGGTCAAGGAGATCTATCGCGAACACGGATGGCCCGATCTCAAGCGCTATCGCAAGGAGGACTGTCTCAGGGCCATTTACACCGCGCTGAGCGAGAACTTCCCAGGCGAAGAACACGAGGAGGTCGCCGAGTTCTTGGAGGCTTAAGCATAGAAGACGGCGAGACAGAGCAGATAGGGGCCTTCTTCGGCCAAATGCAGCTACCAGCTTCTATCGTTCGCTGAGTATGTCACCGTTCCACGGCCCGGTTCAGCATGAAACGTACGACAGACAATGGAACAATTGGATTCGTGACTTGACATCTGACATTTCTTAGCAGTCCATAGTCTGCATTACACTCATTAAACCAACCACAACCTTGTTGCTCAACCAACAAGGCGCTCAGTCCCCAAAACCGATATTATTCTAAACTTATCCTCCTCATCAGTCTCAAACCTTCCCCGTCTTGTCCTCAACCTCCCCACCCTTTCCCTCAGCGGCCCGACGCGAAACCCATCCCCTGACGGCCCTAAAGCTGACACCGCCATAAATAATCCTACCCAAGTCAGCAACCCGTAAATGCGCCACCTGGATCAGCAAAACTCACATCTGAATAAGCATGCACGTGAGAATAACAGCCCCCATCGCCTCCACCGCCTCGCCATCTCGATCTCCCCTCTGTCGGGCCACACCATCCATCAAAGGAACAGCTAGTCGTCCCAGAAACCCAGCTGCGATGGGGAAGCCAACAGCCAGGAGGCCATCGAGGAAGATACGGGTCAGGTAGAACGAGCGGGTTTCTCCTAGGACGACCGAGATGATATCAAATAAGGAGTACAGAAATGAGGTGATGCCCGGTGCGAGGGTTGGGTCCAACCATGAAGGTTGGTTGAGCCTGCCAGCTGCGACGGAGACGGCGATAAGCATCAAGGTTGCGAAGAAGAGCGTGATGAAGCGGAAGAGGAGGTAGGCGGTGCGGCCCCGCGTTGTGGGAGGGTAGTGATCGTCTGCGAGTGCGGACATTGTAGAAATCAGCTGACAACTGTTTGATGTTTTAGTGCGATGAGAAGAAGGTTTGACGATGTGAATAAGGAGAGCATTTTGGAAAGAAAAGACTGTTATATCTAGAGCCAAGTTTCACGTTTTTTAAGCGCCACAGCACAGCGTGGTGTCAGGTTATCGGTTTGCTTGTGATAACGGTGTGATTGGCACCGGCAGTTGTGAGAGTGGTGAGCCACCAGCTGAACAGACCACCCAACGCTGCCGTGCCGCAGGGTCAAGTGGTCAGATTATGTCAGGGGTTACGCGACTCAACGTTTTAGGTCAGTTCCTACGACGATAAAAGGTGAGATATGAAACACCACCGGCGTATAGTTTAGGGACACCGAATGACAAAATCCTTGGGTATGTGTCTTACGAGAGGTTAGTTTAAGACGACAGGATACAAAGACTACGTAGCTAAGGTGTGAAGACATGATCAATCTAGGATCCCAAAAAGTCCGGACGATTTCTGCTTCGAGGTCGTGGTGGGAACTTTTGGACTCTCGAATTCAAACTTATCCTGGCATCTCAAGCTGTGCTCAATTGGCCCCAATTCCCCCCAAAATCTGTGCTGCCAATCGCCGGCCCTTGTGTGATAAAAGGCTGAAGTTCAGTCCACAAGTTGCTATCAGCCCAATCTAGGGGCATAGCGGGTGCTTCCTCGTCAAACTCAAACCCTGGTAGTGAGTTGCCCAAAGGCAGGATATTCTCTGGTCCCAAATCATCGACGCCACCATTAGGCCCGGTCCCATGGGATGGCATCTCAGCCTGATCAGATGGTGGCCTCATCTCACGAGTAGCTGCAGGTGAACCACCATTAGACCCACGGGATCGCGCACATAGTCGTTCGTACAGCTCACTAAGTGCATCCTCCACTGCTACTACAACCTGAGACTTGGAGACTGGTTCGTCAGCGGGGCACGTGGCGTCTAGCCTTTGCCGAAGAAAGGGCGAGAGCTCTTCTTGTAGAAACTCCTTGAACTCGGCAGCCGTGGGTTCTTTTGGGGGGTCTAGCCCTGGCGTACCCCAGTCTGGATTGGAAATGTGAGCACGCGAGTTCCCGAGCGAAACACCCAAGGCAGGATGGGAATACTCACATGGGCAAGGAAGGTTCTCATCGTTGACCTCTGGCCAGGGAATATGGTACACCCGTCGACACTTTTCTGCTTCGCTCCCTCGCTTCCTTTTCTTCAGGAGGTCGAGTTGTTGTTTATCAATCCCTTGTGTCGGTGGATGATCAAGAACTTGACATGGAGGATCCAGACGTTGGTGCTGCGTCAGTTGGTTGGCATTGGTAAATGGTTCATGGCAACGAGGGCATCTTTCCGGCTCGAGATGTTGACGGTAAAGGTGCTCTCTTGGGAAGATATCATCAGCCCTTGTCAGTTCTGGACAGGAATGCAGTACGTACTTGAGTCGGTTGACATCGGGCCATCCGCCGAGACAACGCTTGTGCAGAAAAATCCAGGGAAACATCTTCGCGAAGGGGCAGGCCAGCAGCCTTGGATCAGAATCGCTGCGTCTCCTCACCTTATGGGGTGGTTTTGACTGCTCCCCATCGCTGTCCCCATGATCCTCGCCATCGCCGTCCACGTCTCGGTACCTTTTCCTCATACCGTTAGGCTCTGCCCCAGCAGCCTGCTTACTGGTCGAAGGGCCGGCAGCTGTTGGGGAGTTGCCTTGTTCATTCTGAACCTCTTCGCCGCCTTCGCAGCAGAGGCCCGAAGCAGCCAGCATCGGGGATAACAACGTTGATCGTACGGATGACACAACCTCATCCCACAGCCGGTGTCTAGATATCGGGCTCAAGTCATGCCAAAGGCTCGCGTCGACGTGGCTGAGGGCATCGAACAAGTCGGGCGGCTTTCGAGAACGAACTCGAGGCGTGGTTTCGGGTTCCGAATCATGGGAAGCCTCACCGAGAGAAGGCGCAACGTAGGGATAATCCGAATCTTCGTCTCCATTCCCACTGGATTTAAACGCCGGGTACCCGGCAGTTTCGTCGATATCTACAGCGATGACAAGGTTAGAACTTCCATAATCCCAAAGTCTTGGGTGAGTCGGGTTGATTTACAAGGCGACGGTATTACCTCATCCTCAGGGAAGAGGGCTTTCCAAAGCTGCACCCACTGCTCAGATTGAGGTCTTTTATCCTGCAGTTTGACGCTCTCCACACGTGAAATTTGTTCTCGAGTCATCAGGGGAGGTTTCTCGGTTGAAGAGGTTACGGCGCAGGAGCCGAGTCCCCAGAGCTGTTGATGACGCTCAAGACCCCGCCGGTGAGCAAACACGTCGTGGCAACGGTAACATTGATTGTTTTTTGGGCAATGGTTTCGATATATGTGCTGCCTGAAGGGTAGAACCTGATCAGCCAAAATATGTGGATGATCACGGAACCGGCACCTACTTGACTCGGTGAACATCCCAGAGGCCAACATGCTCACAAGCGTGGTAACACTGTGGATCCCGTTTCAGGAACGGGCAGGCAAAGGGCAATCTCGGTTTATCGTTACCCCTGGGAATTGCTTTCCTCGGCCGTTTCGGGTCGCGGCCATCTTCATTGCTATCACCATCACCGGGATCATCTCCATTGGCTTCAAAACCAGGTCTTCGCCTCTTCTTGGCGTGAACATTTCCCTGGGTTTTCCCAGTCCCCCAATCGCATGTGTTGCTGGGTTGTTCATGATTTTGGGCGGCGTGCGGGTCTGGTGTAGTCTTGGCTGGTGCTTCCCCTTGCCCCACACACGGCCAAAGGAAGGCCCACACCCACAGTATGGATATATATTCCATCCATTGCCAGGATCGCGGTTCGTGCGCTGAGGGAGACTCGACAAGGGGTGGCGTCCCACGGGTGGATGATGGAGGATCGTAAGGGTGCTGAAGGACGCAAGCGGAAGCCATGTTGTGAGCTTGTGTTTTGAGGCGGATGCAATGCTCATACAATGGGATTTGTTGCACTCATGCAAAAACTCGTTGTTGACTGAAATGGCGAAGGTGGGAGTCTTTGACTGTCACTCATTGAGCGGGATGTTCGTTATGTGGTATCTGGGGGAAAGTTGGCCTGTGCAAATTTGTTCCTTCCTGACTTGTTGCGCAGCAGCTTCAGATGCGCAGCTGCGCATCAAGGGCTTGGCACCCCAAAGCAGGATATTTCTCACGTGCTCAATAGCGGCTTTTCTCGGCTTCCGCAGACCGCTCCGTCCACTGAGAAGAAGATGAGATTCTAGTAACTATTAGCAAGTAGCAATTCTTTGATCTATTTATATTGTTGTGCGAGACGATGCTTGAATGTCGTTAAAGAACTACGAGCAAAACATGGCGCATCTGAGCTTGTCGCAGAGCGGACTGTCTCAGAGGCCGCCGGCAAGAATCGGGTTGACAACTGACCAGCCATCGGGCCAACGAAGGAGACAGTGGTATCCCGTGACCAGAAGAACAAGAAGCAGCTGCACCAACACGGCAGCCGGTGCCGGCTGGCAACGTTATCCTGAAAGCCATTATACAAGTCACCATTTATTAGTGCTTGCTAAGGAAGCGAGGGAAGATGAAGATGTCTCAGGTCGGAAGAAATCCAATTGGGGTAATAAAAGATACCCACAATGCCATGTCGTAACAGGCCATTGAATAATACTAGAAAGCCATGGTTGGAATAACCCAAGTTGACCATGAATACATTCACTATAAATACCGATGTACAAACAATCAGATTTCCGCCCTGAAAAGTGCAATTGCCCCCCTAAAACACGTCATACGCATCCAACCCGCCCGTCTCCCCATCAACAACATGCTGCTTCACTGCCACAAAACTATCCGGAATGACCGAAATCGAATCAATCCCCGCCTCGACAAGAAACCTCGCAAACTCGGGATGATCCGACGGCGCCTGTCCGCAAATCCCAATCTTCTTGCCCTTGGCCCTCGCCACCTTGATCACATTGGAAATCATCCACTTGACGGCCGCATCCTGCTCATCAAACAGGTCCGCCAGCAACTCGCCCGAGTCCCGATCAATACCAAGCGTCAGCTGCGTGAGATCGTTCGAACCAATGGAAAACCCATCAAAATGCTCCGTGAACCGCTCAGCGAGAATCACATTGGAGGGGATCTCGCACATGACGTAGACCTGGAGCCCGTTCTGGCCTCTGCGGAGACCGTTCCCAGCCATGACGTCGAGGACTTTCTTGGCTTCGCCGACGGTTCGGCAAAAGGGAATCATGACGATGGCGTTGTCGAGACCCATGTCTTCGCGCACGCGCTTGATGGCTGCGCATTCGAGAGCGAAGCCTTCGCGGTAGCGTGGGTTGTAGTAGCGAGATGCGCCGCGGAAGCCGAGCATGGGGTTTTCTTCCTTTGGTTCGAATGCGGCACCGCCGATGAGGCCGGCGTATCTATCTCCTGTTAGTGAAGCTCGAGGAAAGCGGGGATAGGCTCACTCGTTGGTCTTAAAGTCGCTCATGCGGATGATGGCTGGTTTGGGATACACGGCCGCGCAGAGAGTGGCTAAGCCGCGGGAGAGCTTGTCGACAAAGTAATCTGGCTTGGAGTCGTAGCCGGCGGTTAGGCGGTCGATTTCACGCAATGCGGCTTCGTCTTTGACGCGCTCGGGGTGGATCAGGGCCATGGGGTGGATGCGGATGGCGGTGCTGACGACAAACTCCATGCGGGCGAGGCCGATGCCGTCGGATGGTAGACGCCACCACCGGTAGGCAGCGGCTGGGTCGGCGAGGTTGAGCATGACTTTGGTGTTGACGTCTGGAAGACCTGTGAGGTCGATGGTCTCAGTCGATATATCGCAGGTGCCCGAGTAGACAAAACCTTGGTCACCCTCGGCACACGAGACGGTGACGTCCTGCCCAGTGTGGAGAACGTACGTCGCGTTGCCCGTCCCGACGACGGCCGGAAGTCCGAGTTCCCGGCTCACGATAGCAGCGTGGGATGTCCGCCCGCCCTGGTCTGTAACAATGGCCACGGCGCGCTTCATGACCGGGACCCAGTCTGGGTCCGTCGATTCGGTCACCAGAATGGAGCCGTCAATGAATTTGTCGATATCCTTCGCCGACTCGATGAGGCAGACGCGGCCGGAGACTGCAGCGACGCCGATGGACCGTCCTGTCGTTAGCACTGGGCCCTTCTGGGTGACTTTGTATGACTTGAAGACGGTAGCTTCTTGTTGGGAGTGCACTGTCTCGGGCCGGGCCTGAACGATGAAGAGTTCGCCGGTAATGCCATCCTTTGCCCATTCCATATCCATCGGACAGCCGTAGTGCTTCTCGATTGTGCATCCCCACCGCGCGAGTTGCATAATCTCGGTGTCGCTGAGAACAAAGGCCGCTCGTTCTGCCTTGGAAGTGGGAACGTTGCGTGTCGGTGCCTGTTTGTCGCCGTATACCATCTTGATGGACTTGTCGCCGCGTTTTTTCTGAAGGATGGGTGTGACCCTTGGGTTGTCAAGCAACGGCTTAAAGATCTGGTACTCGTCGGGGTTGACCGTTCCTTGAACAACATTCTCACCCAGACCCCAGGCAGCGTTGATCAAAACAACCTTATCGAAGCCACTTTCTGTGTCGATGGAGAACATGACGCCGGACCCGCTGAGATCGGAGCGCACCATGCGCTGGACACCGATGGAGAGGGCGACACACATGTGGTCGAAGCCCCTGGTCTGACGGTAACTGATGGCTCGATCAGTGAAGAGCGAGGCGTAGCAGCGTCTGCATGCATCGAGAAGAGCATCCTCGCCAAAGATGTTGAGATACGTCTCCTGCTGACCGGCAAAGCTCGCATCGGGGAGATCCTCGGCTGTCGCACTCGAACGCACGGCAACACTCAAATTCTCGACGCCAGATCTCTCAGACAGTTCCCGGTAGCTCTTCTTGATGGCTTCTGCAGCATCGGCCGGCCAATTGCCTCGCAGAAACAGCTTGCGCACTGCCTGCCCCGTCTCAGCCAGGCTGAGCTTCCCCTCCTGCCATTCCGTTACTAGCGAGGCGATCTTGTCCCGGATATCGTTGTAGTCGACGTAATACCAATACGCATGCGATGTCGTCGCAAAGCCACCTGGGACAGCGATGCCCTTTTCGCCCAGGGCTCCAATCATCTCGCCCAAAGACGAGTTTTTGCCTCCGACCAGGCCAACATCTCCCCTCTTCAACGTTGCAAAGTTGCGTACTAGCTCGTTTGGATCAACATTGTTCATGGTCACGGCAATGGTGGTTTGTTGTGATGTCATGTGTTTGCTGAAGTGAAGTGTTTGTTGAATTTTGGTGTTGGACTTTGTTTGGAAAAAGCCACCGCGAGAGGCATTGCGGTGGCATTCATATGGCGAGACGAAAAGACCGTCATGGTTGGTGTTGGTGCACCTGACCTTGGATCAACATGCGGTCGCAGAGCTGCAAGACGACCCCGACCGTTGGTGGTCTGATGAAGGCGGAAGGCGCGTAGGTACTGGTACTTGACTGTCGGCAAAACTGCCAGGGTGATGAAAGGCGACATTGTGGGGCTGTCAACTGCCTGACAATCAGACCATTGGCTTGGCATGGGTAGGGGTTCTTCTGACCGCACGTCATGTGACTTTGCCGAGATTTCAACAAATGTGTCACGTGTCCAGTCACCCTCCAGGACAATGCCCAAACCAAGTGACGACGGCGCGATGGCCAGTTGGAAACCGATATTCATGGAGTTTTGTCGAAATGTAGCAGTTTCTCTGGATAAAACACATGCCCGAAAATTGGGAGACGCTTCCTTGCAACCCGGCGGGCGGCAGCGCCACATCGGAGTCGTGGAGATTCGAGACGCGCCTCAGCCGCACCGCTTTTTACTCCGCTGATTCCAGACGACGGGACCCCCTTGCAGCAAGTATCCCGTTTGCTGCCGTGCGGGGTACATGTGGAGAAGTAGCAAATGTTATCATGTAGGGTACCTATATCCAAACCCTCTCTTCAGTGACCGCAGGAATCGCTCTGTCCTGGCCCCCCGTCATAGCACTTTTCGCACTTTTCCCAAAATTTGATCCACCCGTCGCCTCCCGCCCCGCAGTAGTACAGCGTGTACCACAGCGAGATAGAGTCCGATTTTGCGCCGACGCGGTTGTTCTCAGCGGCCATCTCGGCGACGTAGTCCCCTGCGTCCGGAGTGTTAGATGATGTTGCAACGGGACAAATAATGATTTCAAGAGAGGGCGAACCTTTTCGTTTGAGGTTGTAGCCGCAGTAAAAGAGCCCGTTTGTGCATTTCGCCGCCGCTGCGAGAGACGGGAGGGTACATGCGACCGTGAAGGCGACGGTGCTGAGTTTGACCATTTTTGTGGAGAGTGATGTGAGGAGCGAAGGGGTTGCTGGCTTCTGAGCGATGAAAGGCGGTTGATACTGTGGTTTCCGTTCATCTAGAAGCCAAGTCCGACCTTTATATATCCCAGGCTCTGCTACGACTTGCGGTGTTATTGTTTCTTCCATCGAAATCATTTGCTCCGGCTCCCTCAGAGCTTGACCCTCTGCTGCTGCATGAAGGCAGTGTTAGCCCCATAAAATCGGAATCGCCAAGCATCACCAGTGGTTAGACCTGCCCAACGCTGTCAGAGAAAAGTGGTTCCAGAATTCCGCAGTGCAGTGCTCAGCCCCGAAGCGGTCCCGGCTAACCGGTCAACTGGGAAAGCTCTCGCTCGATTCGCCAAGATCCGTCGAATCGGCGCTTCCCGCAGTTACAATGCATAATTCGTTCCATCTCTTAGCAAAAACAGAGTACAGGAATGGCTCCACTACAAATCCTGACGGAGCAGTCGAATAGCCACCGCAAGCAAAACTGTGGTAGGATGAAATGCGTGAGAAGTGCGGGGCAAGTGTTCAACTGAATTGGCGGCGCTGCCTCAGCCGCACCAAAGCCGATTAGGTGCGTCTCCAACAACCTCCGTCAATTGTCGAGAACACCCAAACCCTTCAAGGATTCAACCAATCTACCCTCTTTTAGACTCGCTCGCCCAAGGTGGGTGGCAGTGACACCAGCACATTATGCTTTCCACCCAATTGTGAGCGACCAGCACACAGCAGCGCGATGTTATTTCCTCTGCGTCATTGCGATGCTGCTCCTCGAGAGCTTGGTGCGCACCCCTGGGTATCTCCCAGGGTTCATGAAGAGAAGAAAGAATCCCAACTCCCCCAACAGCGCGTTCCTAGTCCGTCTCGTCATACTTTTTTTTGTTACCTCTCCTGGTCCTTTTCTTCGCCCTTTTCTTCGACCCGCCCCCGACCTCCTGCTGCGCGGTATGCGGCCTCGGCCGCCTCCATGCTTGCAATAGCCCTGGCGACCCGCTGTTTGGTCTCGGCGTCGACACGGTCCGGGGCCGCAAGTTCAGCAAGGCGGCGCTTCCACAGCTCCCAGCGCTCCATACTCAGCCTGGGCCTAACTGCTTGTTCGCGGCCGGCCCGTCGCGCCATCAAGGCATCAAACACGGTGCCAGCCGTGTGAATGAGCCATTCGCAAGCCGTCCAAAACTCGCACTCCGCCTTGGTCGGGCTGGAGTCCGCCGGTTCTTCGATCGGCTCGATGGCCCGCACGGCGATAGAGGGGGTGGCGATGTCTCTGGGCATTTGCGCGAACCAGGAAATCCAATTCTTCCATTCAGTAACGAGCTTGCGTGCTTCCGGACTGTCATGCTCTTCATTTGTCAAGTGTTCAAACGGCACTGTTTTACCAGGGTCTGGTCAGCATCTTGGTCAGAGGAAAGAGCCCGGCAGATACCTACACATGGAGTCGTAGGAGTCCCAGAAGTTGTAACACAGTTCGAAGAGGTCGCTCCATTTTCTATACGCCTTGTCGGGCGACGAGAAAATGGATTCATCGCCTCGTGCGTGGAGCCTGCGCACCGCACCGACCAAGGCTGCGTGCCACGGGTGGCGCGGCGGGACGCAGCACGCCATGTAGTCCATGATGCGCCAGCACACGATGACAAAGAGTTCCCTCTCATCGGCCGAACCCGGCCGCCGGGCATCGTAGTTGGCCGGCGCCGGCCTCCGCGCCTCGTCTCTGATGAAGTTGGCGATGGCCGTCGCGGCGACAGCGCTGCTGTCGGCACCATCTCCGGCCGCCGTAAGCAGGTTCCGAAGAGCGATGAAAACGTCCGTGTATTTGCCTCCGTGTGTGCTATCCCGCGTCCACTCTGCAGCTGCCTCCTCTACCGGGCCAAAGTCGACTGCGCCCATTTCTGTGTTCGGTGTAATGCCGACAAAGCGTGCGCGTGGTGAGACCATGATGGCTGGAAGTGTGGAGGAAGAGAGGATTAGAAACGACGGGCGGCGGTGGCTGTTTGATGGAGGAAGAGCGAGCGTTTCCAAAGAATCCTCTTTTCTTTGTTACGGTGGAAGCGAGATACCGGGCTGCGGTGCGCAGACAAAGAGTGCCGCGTGTGGCCTTTCAGAGGCCCTACCGTCCTTTGAGCTTCTAGGCTGAGGTATCATACGGCTGCAGCCGGATCTGATAGCTTCCAAATGATATTGGGACCTGATACACCGGGTGTTCGAGGTTGACGATTGGAGGCCGGCTATCGGCGCCATGAATCCTGCCCGTTTATTGTCCTCCTCGCGCGGCCGAAACATGCACCAAACCCCGACATCTTTTCAAAAGTGGACGGGGAACCCTCTGGCTCCTGCCCCGCCCAGCTGGCCCTCGCAATGGGACCACGCCCTGATAGCGCCGCCATCAGGGCGTGGTGTGTCAACACGGGTGATTACGACTTTGAAGGTATAAACTGGACGTAACCAGCCCCAGAAGAGATGCGGAGGAACATTACAAAACCAGTTTCCACCACAATCCTCGCTCACAACTGATCGTTTGCCTGCCTCCTCAATGGCTTCCACCAGCCCCGATGAAGTGTCTGGTCCAGCCTCTCTGCCTTTGAGGTATCCTAGCACGGAGATAGCAAAGCACCCCCGGCGTGTGCCCACCGACTCATCCTTTGTGCGCATAACCACCGGCGTTCTTCCAGTCAGGATACTAATCTCGTCACCCAGTATGATTTTCACGGAACTCGATACAGTGCCAAGATTCCAGACGCCCAAACTTGGATCTACGCCAGAGAGGCGAGACAGCAGCAAGCGACCGTGGACCCTAATTTGGTCCGGAACGGCAAGGACAAAATCAAATATCCCTCGCTTTTCAACAACTACGATAACAAACTCAGCCTATCGACACCTGGGTCTCTGGAACCTAATGGGAGGACCGCGTGGGTTCACCAACCGCTCATACCTGGCCAAGTCACGGCTTGGAATGGAGAGTGTGCTCCGGGTGCCGTGAGGAGCTTCTACACGCGTGGAAACTCGGGACATTTCGACGTTGGTTATCACCCGCTGAACGACCGATCAGGGTTTTCCATGGCCACATACCACCCCGCATCTGGCCTGCAGCAAAAGAGCCAGGAGGAGTGGCAGCGATTGGACCGGCAGCGGCAGGAACAGCAGGCGCGGTGGGAGAGGTGGGATAGGCGGCAGCAACAGTAGGGACGGCGGGGGTGCTAGGCGGTGGTCCCATCTCATTTCATTTATCCCCTTTGTCTGAAAGCGGCTGGTCCGCTGCATCAAAAATACTAGGGACTGCTCATGGCAAATGGTTTGTGCAGAAGATAGCCATCAAATAACTCTTACTGCCAACATAGGCTCGGAAGCATACTTCAATCCGGACCTTGTCTGGGCCAAAGCCGTGTATCCTCCTCACGAGCCTTTTGGAGCCTCTTCGCAAGAACCCCGGGCTCCCCTGCGCGTCCCAACCTTTTGCGGACTCCTTCATACCACTTGCCTCACCGCGTCCCGTCAAAACGTTCGTGAGAAAGGGCTCGGCGCAGGTGCATGCAAGACCCGCCTCTTCTCGACTCACTACCAAGTAACCCCTTACACGCCCCAATGCAATCTTAAGATCGTGGTATCCTTTAATAGACGGATGCTTGTGCCGCTCCAGTCCCTGCAAGAGGCAGTCAATCAGTTTGCTCGGGGTGCAAGCTTCGTCCACTCCAATTGTCCAGATCTTTGTGCGGGGGTCAGCCCCATGCTCGAGGAAGCAACTGACGAGAATTGCTAACTTCCCCACAACATCATCGTCCTCCTCCCCCTCACGTCTTGTGCTCCCTCCGGCCACGATCAATGGCCAAATATGCGTCTTCACGAGCTCCTGTCTCGACGCAAGGCGTCAAATGACAACCGGGAAACCGGTTTCTCTACTCCTTGTTGGCAGGACTATCGATCCGTATGTATCTTGGAGGCACGATTTCCTCGTTCTGACAGCCCCTTCGACCTCGTCAAACACGGCGCCAACAACGAATCTCTTCCAGCGATTAGGAATGGTACGAATGTTCTTTGACGAACACGAGCCCCAAAATGATATCTGCCGTCGGGTCTTCACCGCTGAAAATACCGGGAAGGCCTTCATTGGATTGCTTTAACCCGTCCAGTTCGGGAACAAGGTGGGTGGGATTCGGACTTGGTGTGACCAGAATCCGATGTTCAACGGCTCGGTAACCCAGCCGACTCGAAGGCTTCCCGCACGCGCGGTAACAAAGAGCGAGGCCTGCGTACGCACGACCACAACGAAAGTCCGAGGATCCGAAGTTTATAAAGGATGGTCACACGGGCACCCTAGAACTTCGTGGACTCGGATAGCTGATCTCGCAATGGGATCCTTCACCCTCACTCTTGCCAACGGGGCAACCCTGACGGGATGGGCCAACCTTCCTATCGCGCCGTCAACTTATCCCAAGTACCGGCCCCTGATGGTCGGTTTACATGGGGGCACATATTCCAGCGACTACTTCCACGTCGATGAGAAACATACCGCGGCAATTGCCAGTAATGCCCTCGGCGTCCCATTTGTGGCTATCAATCGGCCTGGCTACAAGGACTCAACCTCGTTTGACCCCATCCCGGAGGGATCTTCCTATCACGAAACAT
Source organism: Cercophora sp. LCS_1 (assembly GCA_036250225.1). Taxonomy (NCBI): domain Eukaryota; kingdom Fungi; phylum Ascomycota; class Sordariomycetes; order Sordariales; family Lasiosphaeriaceae; genus Cercophora; species Cercophora sp. LCS_1. Next base: position 21,041 of record JAPZLL010000006.1, on the reverse strand, counting down.
ACGGCGAATGGCTTCACAAGTTCATCCTACCCGCCGTATGGGGGAAGTTCGGTGTCGCGCAAGGATGCAATGGTGTTGTTCTTCTGGCCCATAGCCTCGGCGTGTCCGGGGCCGTCATCACCGCCGCTCTTCATGCCCACGAAACATCCGAGCAGGAAAGGAAGCCAAACTACCCGTTGGCCGGCATCATCATCTCTGGCCTCGGTATTCAGCCCGTGAGAGAAAGACCAGCTGACCGGCCACCGAACGAGATCCCCGAGTTCATCACGTTTCCTGATGACCTCAAGGACGACATGTTCATTCCCAAGGGTACGTGCGATCCGTCGATTTATAAACACACCAAGCGCCTCAACCTCCCCGTCCCGTTTCGCGAGGTTCAGGATGCGTGGGACGTGTGGCTGCCTCGTGTTCGAACCGATTGGGCGCCGCATGTACGAGCCCCGGTGATGATTGGTCTGGCCGAGAGAGATATTTACTGGAAGGGGACTGAGGAGCATGCCAGGGAGTTTATGGCTGCGTTCTCGGCGAGTTCTAGGGTCGATGGGAGTGTCGTCAAGGGTGCACCGCATAACATGGAGATGAGCTATTGGTCGCAGGGGTGGTATGCCCGTTGTTTTGGGTTTGGGCTGGAGTGTGCGGCTTTTTTTTCTTCTGTGTAACGGCTGCGTCTCCTCGAAGATGTTTACGAGGAAAACACAGAACCAGGTTGCCAATGTCTGGTCAATGGCCCACCACAGCGCCGTTGGTGGCGCTTGTGTGGATTATGGTTCCGGCGCCTCAGCTTCCCAACCGACGGCGTCCATCCTCGAGTAATCCATTCCTCATTAGTTATCCACTTCACCAGGTTATATCGGCCAATCTTCGCCGCTCTTTTTACGTCCCAAAGCCAGATCTAATCACGCTCCAAAGCCTGATACTCGTTCGAACGCTCACCCCTCCATCTCCTGTGCTCTTGAGACACCGTTCACCAACGAATGGCTTCGTCCTCCAATGGGAGATGCACACTCTGGGCATCTCGCGAGCTCCATTGGCATCCCGCATTCACCAATCGCAAACTGTTTTACAGCGTTAGTTTGAACCACAACAAAACCGAGACACAGGATGACCTACCACGTGTCCATTCTGACACTTGTACCAATGGCCCGAGTGTGTCGAAATGCCGCCCGGCCCGCTGACCATGGCGGACTTGATGGCCCTGATTTCCTCCTCAGTGACCTCCTCGTACCACTCACGTCTCAGGAGACCCTGGAGGTCCTCCAGCTCTGCTTGCATACTACCATCAGTGTCAATCGAGCCATTGCATAGCTTTACTCCGGCGTCAAGGAGCGCTCTTGCTGTGTTGACGTATTGTTCTGGCTTGGAGCCCTTTGCAAAACACAGCGAGCGGGACGAGTGAGCTGCCGCCATGACACGCGCGTATCCGATGATGCCGCGCACAGTGACTCGCAGAAGCTTCTCCTCTATGGCTTGCTGGATGAGACCGTGGTAGCCTTTGAGGAGAGTGTCGACTCGCTTCGGTATGTTGAATGGTGCCCGTGTGACGGAACCAGTGGGCGACTTCTTCGTGATGGTGACCTGATCCTGGAGAATGACCATTCCGACGCTCAGAAGTAGCTGATGTCCATGGAGGATGATCTGTTTGTCCGGGGCTGGGATCATGGTTTGGTCATTATCGTCGTTGATCGCCAGCTGACCCAAAAGGCTATCGAGCGGCTGCCTCTCTCTCGACTTCAAGATCGCGTCATGCAGCTTTTTTGATGGCTGCTGCTCAGTACCCATTCGCCTGCAGAATTTGGCAATGTCATCCTCCAAAGCACGACATTCTGAATATCGCCCCGTGACGCTGGTCGAGCCCTTTTCCTTCATCTTGGTGTTGCTCCGCGTCTCCGCCCCGGCCATGCGTTGAGCCGCCTTGAGAAAAACGGTTTGAGAGCCTCGCAGAGACTTCTCGGCTTCGGCGGCCCGGTGTCTGAAGCCCTCTAGGCCGTTTTCCCCTTGGATTCGGAACTTTTTGGCCGTCTCGTCCATGACTGCCATGTTGACAATGCGGTTGAAGCGGCGTGTTGCAAACTGCCGAATTGGTCTCTTGCAGTCCGGACAGCAGGGAACGGACAACATATCAGACGGTTTCAGTAGCCCGGTGTAACGCCCTTCCTCATCCGTCGCATACACCTGGATCATTGACACCAGTCCGTCGACAGACTCAGCCGTAAAGAAATGACCACAGTCGATGACAACGATAGGCGTTTCGTCAAGATCCAGCTCCTTGTAACTCTTGAACTCGAGGAGATCAACCCGACTGTCCGCCTTATGGCCGCACTCCTGGCAGTGTTCCTTCGGACAAGTCTCGCCACAAAGGCTTGGACAACGATGGCCACAGTCCAAGGTCATGCTGCACCTCTCGCTGCAAGGCAGGCGGTTGCAAGGCGCTGCGCAAGGCATGAGGCATGGCCCCTGGTGCTCACAGGCCCAGGCGCAGGGCTCTATGCAAGGAGCACATGGCTCCCGGCAGGGCTGAGAGCATCTTGAATGGGGGCATCGAACCTTTTGAACTTGTTAGTGCATGATTCATAATGTGAAGGATTGGAAAGAAGGCTCACCTCGCAGCGCGTGGTGCATGGTGGACAGGCCTCTCCAGCGTGGCACCCCTCCCCGCACGTATGCCCACACGTATCTCTCGGTCTGCCGCATCTCTTCTTGCAGGTTGGATGTTCTGCCGCCTTCGTCCGAGTTCCATCTTCCGTTTTAGGCGTACAGCCCCCGCATTTCCCCGGACATTGGTGTCCACAAGCTAGAAGCTCCGCACATGGCGTCCTGCAAGCGAACCCGTCTGCGTTGACATCCCTGTAACACTCTGTGACGACTACATGACCACACGCAGTTATCTTCTTTTTCACCTGCTCAAGACATGGAATCTCGTCTTTGTTCTGAGCGCGATGACAAGCCACCTTGTCCTTGACGTGTCCGCAGGGGAGTAGCACACCGTCTACAAGCACCTGACAGAGACCGCAGGACTCACCGCAGAGCTTTGGGCATGCGTGCTCGCATGTTGCTCTGACGCGGGGGCAGGGCTGGGGGCAGACAAATGCGGCATGCATGGCGTCCGAGTGGCATTTCGTTTGACATCGATGCCCGCACGCAGACAGCCGCTTGTCGCACGGGATGTTGCAGCCTCCCTCAGGGCTGTAAAGGATAAAGTCCTCCGGCGAGGCGCACTGAATCGGTGTGTCGGTGTGGCGGGGACAACACAGGTTGAAGGCCGTGCCAACAGCGCCGACGGCACCAAGCTGGTTCCGGACATTGGCCCACATGGGGATGTTGGTGTACGTGTCTTTGTTGCCAATGAGATACAGGCCGTGTTGGGCGCGGGATAGCAGAACGTTTATTCGGTTCTTGGTGCGGAGAAAGCCAACTTTGCGGGACGTGTTGCTCCGGACAAGAGAGACGATGACGACTTGGGCCTCTTCGCCTTGGAAGTTGTCGACCGTGGCAAGACGCAACGAATCCAGGAGCTGTTTTCGTTGGAAAGACGGTTGGTTACTTGCCGTGGACTTGCCATCGTTGCCGTCGACACTGGTATCCACCAGCAGATCGAATCCCTCCTGCGCAAGCTTCTCTTCGTCCTTGTCGCTGAGAGAGATCTCAAAGTCCTCGCCGAGAGATGCCCGGAGTTTTTGCAGCTGTCCCGTATAGGGGGTCAGCACGGCAATGTCGGTGCTTTTGTACGCCCCTTGGCGAATGAGGTGGCGGACGAGGGCCTTGGTCATTGAAACTTCCCATTTGTTGCTGTGCGACTTGAGACGACCTTCATCTCCCGCCGTGTCTTCCATGTGTTGGTGATCGAGCCAGAAGACATTCTCGCGCACACCCACTACATCTGGCAGATCTGAGACAGAAGGGTGATCTTGAAGCGCAGGGTACATGGTATCCCGGATGAGGCTCGCGATTTGCGGACGCATGCGGCGTTGGATGTTGAGTTGTGCGATAGGCATCGGTGGGGTGCCTGGCTCGCCGACGGCCAGACGCTCGAACTGGCTTCTGTCGACCTGGTATAGCATCCCTTGGGGCGTTTCAAGGCTGAGTGAGTAGTTGTTGATCTGCGGGCGGAGTTGTTGGTGATCACCAATTTGGATGAGATGTTCGACCCCTGGCATGAGTGCCGAAATCATGTGGGCTTCGAGCACTTCGGCTGCTTCCTCGCAAACGACAACCTTGGCACGGCGCTTTCGAAGAGTGGCAATGTCTCGAGCCAGACCAGTGGTGGTGACGCCAATGACGTCGGCTGTGAGAAGGGCGCGTCGATCCAGCTCGCCATGGACAGAGTCCAGAGTATTCCGCAGCCGATTAGCGGCGCAAATGTCTTCGAACAGCATGTTGGTTTCTTCGGTCTAAATCTCCTTGAGCCAGCTGTCAATCAGCGCCTGGCGTTCTGCGCGTTGCAAAGTGTCGACCCCACTCTCCTCGGCCCTTGTAACTAGGGCGGTGATGTCGTGCTGTTGAGTGGTCGCGTTGGCGTTCCATTTCTTCCTGCCTGCCGAGGCCCATATGACAAGGGGGTCTCTCCCGGCTTTTGTAAACCCATCTTCATCAGTCGCGTCAAACTGCCGACTGATGGCTGGGTGCTGACGCTTCAGGAGACGTCTGATGGCCTGGTGTGACGTTGAGTCGTTGCGGATTTTGTGGAGGGAACCGAGTCTTCTTCCCATTCGTTCCATGTGCTCGTCGAGCTCACCATGAGTCCGGCCCAGCATGTAGCTCTCGTGTCTCGTCTTGTTCATGGTACCGGTTCTTGCTCTGAGGTTGTATGCGTCAAGCTCAGGGCACCGACTCTTCCCGCCAATGCGAACGATCCTGGTGATACCCACGGCTAGCAGGTGCTTCAAGAACTGGTCGAGGGCATGGTTCGTGTAGCATCTGTTCAAATCGAGCTTAGCGTCAAAGTTCCAACAAGGACACAGTTAATGAAAAAGCTTACATGATGATGATTGGTCCAAGGTTGGCGGTAGTCTTGCTATCGAGCAGCACTTGCAGCAGTTTAACGCCCATGTATGACTTTCCTGTTCCCGGTGGCCCTTGAATGCAAGCAAACTCACGGGTAAGGGCTGCCACCATGGCTTGACACTGACCACGGTCGAGACCAGTCTGTGCCTCCATGGTGTCGATGAGTTGGGTGTCATTGGGCAACGACGTCGGCTTTACGGATAGGGCTGCACCATCTGCTGCATTGGAGATGCTCCTCAGAGAAAATGAGAACCCGGGGCGTCGTGCATACTGGGGTGGGAGCAGGACGCGATCCTCAGAGTTCGCTCGTAACTTTGGGACAATCCATTCCTGGAACGGGAGATCCCCAGTGCCCACCATGCGCTGAAGGTTCCCCAGAATCGGCACAAAAGTTGCTGGAATGAGGCCTGGAACGTCCACGAGGATGCCACGGGTCTTGCCCTGGTAGAGCCTGATCAGGAATTGCAGCTCTGTCTGGTAGTTGCTGGCGAGCTTGGCACCAATCGTTGGCTTCTGATGGGAGTTGGGCGTCAAGCACGGCCCTTGGGTCTTCAAGTGGTCGGTAGACTTGTCGGTGACGACGAGCAAGAGGGGGATAGCTCTGTCCCCATCAAGACACATAAGTGATACCAGTCCTCCTGGCTCCAACCTCTTGCAGTTGTCCCACCATTGCTTTTTCTCAGCGTTGCTCTTCTTGTTGAGCTGTGGAGGGCAAGTGAAAGAAATATGAGCTTCGAATCCACGCCTGTCGTTGACGGCAATGTGGGCGACGGATGCGTCTTGGTAAATATGCGCGTTCAGCTCGTTGCCGTGGGTCTTCGGTAGCGGGACTTGCTGTTCCAAGGTTGACATCAAGACTCCCAGCGTGTCTTTGAGAGGACCCAAGATGTCGTGTCGTAGTAGGCGGAAGTGAGTATCAAGGTAACGCTGGACGGGGTCGTCGAGGAAGTGTACTTGACGAGGATCGGTGGATGGCAGGTACTCGATTTCTCCGTTGGCAATCTCACCCGGCGTGGGCATTATGCTGATCTGAGAGATATCTCGATGGTCGTTGTCGTGGCGCCCGTTGGGAAAGGGAATGTTATGCGGAAACACTTGACCTTCGAGCAACCCGCTAGTACCCTGCCCGTCCTGGGTGTTTCCTTTGACGAGGCGGTCGTTTGAGAGATCGGCAATCCTCCGAAGACGAGAAATGCGATCGCTGTGTATCTGGACGTCGTGCGGGCTCGAGACCCCAAGCAAACCAAGAAGTTCACCAAATCGATCAAGAAGGGTGGGGAGATCGGGGTTGAGCGTTGCTCGCTTCTCTCGGCGCAGAAGCTCGTACATGGCATTGAGCATCTCTCCGAGACACACAGACGTCATCTTGGGGTCTTTGTTGTACGTACTGTGTTCCACAAGCCCATCGCAGATGCCAGTGAAGAAGGAAATAGCGCGGTCGCCGTTGACGCCGCCGATGATGTTGTAAAGGGTTCCAACATACGTTTCGATAGACAAACAGTCCAGGATAGAAGCGTGAGTGATGACACGAAGAAAGTCCAGTGTATGCTGTAGGTGTACCGAAGTTTGGAAGTTTGGCTTTGTGCGCAATGTGGCGTGGAGCAGTTCCAAGCCGTTTGTGGTTCTGACATCGGACTCCGAGGCATCGACGAGGTCTCGAACAAGACGTTGATGCCACTCGCGGCTGTTGCCGTTCAGCACAGATAATGCTTGAGCCCATGGATTAGAGATGTGCATCGGGGTGCCGAGGAGGGATCCCGCATCTCTCAGGGAAGATTTCCATCGATAGTACTGGTCTCTCTCCTCTTCTTGGTCTGGGGTAGTAGCGTCTTTTTGGCGCTGGCGGGCTTGTTCGAGTCGGTCAGTTGTGTTCAAGCTGTGGGAGAATTTGCATCTTGGGCCAAATTTGCAGCTTCCCCGTCTGGAGAAGAAAACGCAGATGCCAGTGCCGCCGGCTGGCGAGAATGTTGGTGTGGGATGGCGCGAGCTGAGAAGCACCGCGACCACCACGCCCACGACTTCCACCGCGACCCCTTCCACGCCATGAGGAGCTTGTTCCACCCCAAGGATCGCCGCGTGTTGAAGACATGGCGTAAGGCTTGCAGAGTTGAGTACCTAACGGAGGGATCAAAAGAGAACAGAAGTTCGAGAAGGTTCACAAATCCTCGGAAATGATAAAGTTTCTGGACTTAGGGGAAAGCGGGGTCGAAAAGGGTTTGCCCTAGCCGACGAAAGAAAAGTGTGGGAGGAACAACCGGGCGGTTCCGAGCTACCGTCCGTTTGCCTTCGACGAATCGAGGGAGCCTCATGAGCTGCGCTGAGGCCTACCGCATTCCCACGCGTCGAATCACGCATCGCCACATGCAATACGAAAACGCCCACGCTTGTCCTCAGCTTGAATCTGAAACCCAACCCCCCGCCCCGCCTTGAGGATGTGGTCAGAGATAACGAACAGGTGATGCAGTTTGCAGCTTACTGGACCGTCACTTGTTCGCGATTCTGCAGCTCCCCAGAACTGCCTATGATATGTCAACTGTGGAGTCGCGGGCCATCGGCCCTGTGGGGAACCGTGGTCAAATCAGCGGCCTCACAGCAACCGTCTGTTTGATGCCACGGCACAGTGCGAGTTTACTGCACCCTCGAGGTGACTTATCACTTCGCCTTTCGTTCCGGGCTATGTAACACAGTAACAGCCGCCGCAGATCTTCATTCTGCAGCTCCTCCACTGGTATGCCCTCGAAGGGTAGGATCTTCTTGGCACTGTTGGTTTTCTTGATGCGTGCCTTGCCCACCTTCGGTGTGGTCAAGGTGACGTCCTCAAGCACTGTCTTCTTGCCGTGCTCCCTGACAGGAAGCTTACCCTTGGTGCCCATCTTCTTGCTTCGGCTCGTGGATGCAGTACTGTGGCACGTTCTTGTCAGCAGCGATGCATAGGTCGCTCGATGGGTGTGCATGCCTTGATGGCTGGCTGGTGCGTGGGATCTTGATGTTTCGGCGCAGTCTTGCAGCGTTCTCAGGCGTGGTTTGGGATTTCGCTGAGGATGGTTGGAGATGGTGAAGGAGGAAGGCGGGCAGATTTGGGAAAATCCATTTTGTACGATCGAGGCAAACCTTGTTGTCCGCGAAAACTTTGTTGTAGCCGAGGGCCTCGCGTCACTCTTGTAGAGTTTCGGCGTTCGGTGCCGGATCCTCGGCGCTCGGTTACGCGTCGGAACCTTGATTGTGCACAGTGGGGCCGGCAGATAGTGGCTTTCTCTCCCGGAGCCGGGGCCGCGTTCGAGTCAAAAAAACACCAATGACGTCAGGTTAACGCAGGGTTTGTGCGTTGTAAAAGATCCTTTTCGCCGGCCACAGTTTCTGGCTTTCTTACTATATAATTTAATTAAGAGGGAGTCTCGACGTACTGTTGCAAACGTCTCCGTGTACTGTAACCCCTCCCCACACCCACACAAAACCCTAACCCTGCAGCGTCGCATGCGCGCCATCGCGGCTGGGGTGCATGCCAGCCGCGTGCCGTCGACCGTTTCTCACCGAAAACAGCCCCCTTTCAATTGAACACAAGCCAAATTTTCGTTTTTTGACGTAAAAAACCGTCGCGCTCAATTGAATTCAATTGATATCGCTTTCTGACTGCCTATCTAATCTACAAAGTTGCTCCCATTGGCTCAATCCATCCTCAACCCTGCTCAGGGGCCCCCTGGCCGCTCTGAGCCAGCCCCGCACTCGTGCGGCGCCCCGAAGCCGCCGAAGCCGCCAAAGCCAACGAAGCCGATGGTGTTCTCTTCGTAATACGGCCTCTTGAAGCCATAGATCCGCCTCTGCCAGTCCGCTGGGAGCTCGCGGCGCTACTGCTGCGGCTTCTAGAAGCCTGCCGAGCTTGCCTAGCAGTTTCCTCAAGGCCATTGATAGTTGTGCGAGGGAGAGGCTCGTCTTCATCAAGATCTATACCCTGAGGTCTTCGCTTTCGAGGTCGGCTGGGTCGGCTTCTTATTGGGGGTCGTTATCGTCGAAAAAGGCTGCGCCGAGGGTAATGGAGGCCCAGTTGGCTTCCTCCATCTAGTGCAGGGTAAGCGCACGCCTAGAAAAGCGTTAAATAGGTGTATAGAGCTTACCTTGTTGCGCGCGCAGCGATTTAGATCGCCAAGATCGACGAAAAACGATGGTGTTGATTGACAGAAGGTCAAAAACGATGGATTTGCGACGGCCGCGTGTTCAAAAATTCAATGACATGCGCGAGGCGCGCAGGCGCCGGATGCGCTGCAGGGTTAGGGTTTTGTGTGGGTGTGGGGAGGGGTTACAGCACACGGAGACGTTTGCAACAGTACGTCGAGACTCTCTCTTAATTAAACGATTGTAAGTCTTATTATTTATATTTTATATATTATTTTTAACTATTTTTTTAAGGTAACCCTATTAGTTTTATCGCTTTATTAATTACTACATTAATTACCGCGAACCCATGGATACCCATAGGTAGTTCCAGCCCCTACTTCAGGCCGCCGCTTCGGCATGGTTACTAGCGTCTCATTCCCTCGCAGGATCTTTGAGCTTCAAGGTTTCCGGCACAAGAGAATACGTAAACTGTATTTAACTATCTGACACCGCACCTTGAAACCAGGCCCTGGTCGAGTTCTGCAGGTGCTACGCCAATAATAGGAACCTCGATTTCGTTATCGATGTACCTCGGATCGTTCCGCTGGCCGCTGCCGAGCTGCTTCGTGCAGAGACCCGTACATCCAGGGAAATATTCAGCCCGAGTTGGTGCTAGCCGAGGAGCTCACCAAATTTTCAAGAGCCGCACGCGGTCTGAGTTGTCCAGCTGATGGGCGCATCGCGAATCCGAGGTGCATGTGCTGAAAAGAAGAAGCCGTCCTTCCTTGCAGTATGTGGCGTACCTCCAGCCAACAAGGGGTCAGGAGTGACAAAAATCGGTCCACTTTACCCCGCTCGTCCATCGTCGTTCGGCATCAACCAGATCCCTGCCTCCTTTCACTCACTGCACACCGCAGCAGACTCCGTCGAGAACATGGCCTCATCCGGCAAATCCATGTATCGATACAAGCCTCTCAGGGAGCGCCATTTCATCCGACTTCTCGTCCTCGATCCCGCCGCGAGCGCAGATGCACCTCTCACCTGCAGGATCATTCAGTGCCCGCGCGCAGCCGAGTTCCCAGCCTACTCCGCGATTTCATACGTCTGGGGAAAGCAAGACTTCCCTGCAGTGTTGGAAATATGGAGCAACAGGGACGCAGATGGAAGTTCTTATCTCTCTATTACTCAAAACGTTGACATGGTACTTCGACGATTTCGGTTCCGTGGCGTTGAGCAGTATCTGCGGATCGACGCGGTCTGCCTCAATCAGCATGACGACCTGGAGAAAGCCCAGCCGATTCCCATCATGGGCAGTATCTGTGAGCAGGCTGAGGGTGTTTATGTCTGGTTAGGCCCAGTGGATGATAATATTGAAGAGACTTTATTGTGGTTGTAATGTGATATCCGCCGAACCGTTGTCAATTTAAAAGAGGAGGACGGGTTGACCATGCCACGCTGGGCCAACTTGATACGCGGCTTTTGCGAACAGCCTTGGTTTCTACGACGCTGGGTGATTCAGGAAGCACGCCTTGCTCGGAAGGCGTTTTTGCATCGTGGGAGCCATACCCTCACTCTCGGCGATACTGCATCGCAGGGACTCGAAATTACCTGCACGTGGTGGCCGGCCTACCAAAAGAGAATGCTGCCCGCTCTGACTGAGCCGATGGATAACCCCAGCATCTTGAAACCCTTGTGGGACTTCCACTGTGCCGAACGCGCCGACCCCAGAGACCGCATCGCTGCGTTCTTGGGACTCACCCCCATCGACAAACGATTCGAGGTGGACTACAACACGAGCTGGGCTTCATTGTATCGACATAATGCACAGTTTGTCTTCAAAAGTGGCGAAGAAATCGAGAAACTTCAGCTCCTGCAACACTTGTTTGAATTTGGTGCTGTGGAAGTCATTGATAACCCGTCCCATCCCTCCTGGGTGCCCAACTGGTCCAAATTTCGGCAAAGGACTTTGCCATACCTGTCGATCTCGGAGCGCGACTCTCGTGTTTCGTCCGTCACAAAGCCGACATATCATCATGGGGCTCGATGGTCAGCTGGGAGTCTTCCTTCGGCAGTCCACGTGGTCGAAGAGTGGTTTCTGTGGGGAAAATGGACGGCATATCCCCCAACGACGAGCGCCAAATACGTGGGAGAACCATAGCAGTACTGGAAGCACTATTCCAAACAGCGGATGGAGCGATTCCGCATGTGCTGACAACCAGTGACCTAATCCAGAGAATCGGCACGTTCTTAAGTGGTTCTGACGTGGATTACGACTCCACGCCGATGCACACAGAGTGGAACGAATATCTCGATAAACTCCGCAAGCTCATTTCGACGGCTTCGGGCAGAAAGCCTTCCATGAATTATAGCCATGCGGAGGCCATTTTGGAGAAATTTTGCCTCTTTGCCCTAGAGCCGTATGGTGAGGATGGAGCGACTCCCCACTGTCCACGATATGGCGTTGGGCCTCGGGATACCAAGGTTGGCGATATTGTGATTCCAATCTGGATACCGGACTGGAATATTGGGTCGGATACTGGTCCTGTCACCATGCTTGTTGTGAGACCTGTGCCGGGTGGTGAGGTGGTGGCGGCCGGGCTTCGGGGGAAGGTTATTGGTCCGGCGCTCAGTGCTTTCAAGACCCCGGATGATTTCGTGGGCGGGGAGGAGCCAGAGTACGAAGAAGATGGAGCAAACAGTTTTCAGGTTTGGCGAGCAGTTGTTCCCATGACGGGACAGGAAAACTGGATAGAGTTGGTAATTATGATCAATGAATTTGTGCTTGACCTTCAAAACATTGCGAACTCCCTGATCCTCTTATCTTTTACGTCGAAGAGATTAAAAGTCTTGAGACGATATATAGTCGAGAGTGTCGGTGGTGGTCATTTTGCGCTGCGGGTGTCCTGTTCGGTTGCTGGGTGGAGTGCTCGCTCAGCAGAAACCAAGATGCTAAAGGTGAAGTGAAGTGAGTTTGGCGGAAATGTATCTCCGGGCTGTTGTTGCCCCGCGTTAGTCCGGCCTTGATGCGACTCCCCACGGGGACGTTTGGGCGTTTGCGTTTGTCTTGCCAACGGCCAGAAATGTCAACGGCTTGAAGCAGAAGACTTGCATGTTGATGCGATTCTTCCAGACGGCGGTGTTGATGAAACCATCCTAGCAAGTGCACTCATCTCGAGGCAGTACTGGGCTGCACCGTCTTGGATCTTATTACGTGCGTCAAGGCCCACGCATCATCAAAGACGCGAACCTAACAAGGCCGCGGCAGTACACAGTAACACAACACCCTGGCACGGTCTTAGGGCTCGCATTCGGGTCAACAGTGGTCGAGTTCATATCCCGGCGTGCCAAGCGAGTTGCCTGTCGATCGATCGATCGGCGGCAGACAAAAGGGGCCAAACCCACTCGGTCTAGAAATCCGGGGTTGAAAATTTTGCCAAGGTAGCCTCATCGCTTGGAAGTGGGGAGACCTAGCCGCCAAAATGCCACCATCGGTCGCGGTCCTAGGGTACCATTCCGGGCTCAGGCCTCGTCTGTGCAACGCTCATTGCTAATCGATAGCCAAGTCAGCTGCCCGCGGAATCGCGAAGCTTGTTTCGACTGCATCTTAGAGCGGCGGCAGCTCTCGAGGTCTGTGGTGGAATGACTGGGTTCTGGCGGCGTCCTGGGTGAGTCTGACCTCTTCTTCTCAACTTAACCGACGCTGACACTCGAGGCTGCTCCACAGGTAGTCCACTTTGTCGCCTGTATCTTGCTGTCGGTTACGTTGGCTCGCGGCTATGGAGAACACCCCTGGGATTATTAATGGGGCCCCCCGATGAGGTCCTGCTGCAGTGGGCGCGCAACACCATCGCCATGACGGCCGCCGCATGGAGCAAGACGGCTTTCGCCGTGACGCTGCTCCGGTTCTCCGAGGGCTGGACCAAATGGTTCGTCTGGTTCATCCTGGTGTCCATAAACATCATCATTGCCCTCAACGCCACCATGAACTGGGTCGGCTGCGACACATCCAGAAGTCGTGGATCCCCAGCACGCCCGGCACCTGCGCCAATATCCTGCCGCAAATCATCTTTATCGGAAACCTGGCCGGAGGGTACTCGGCCGCCTCCGACTTTGTGTTGGCGCTGCTGCCATGGGTCATCATCTGGAACCTCCAGATGCGCTTAAAGGAAAAGATTGGTGTCGGCGTTGCCATGAGTCTCGGTACCCTGTGCGTTCATATGCCCCTTTCCCTGCTGTTGAGGTTTTGAGCTGATTCCTTCGTGACAGTGAACGTGCCGGGATCATGGCGTTAATCAAGACGCTCCATCTCGGAAACCTCGCGACGGGCGACACTTGTGAGTTCGCCCCCCCTGCCAAGACTGGATGGATGGATGGGGACTACGCTGACACAACATCAGACGACGCGGCCATGCTTAACATCTGGGACTCGACCGAAGTATCTGTGACCATCATCGCCGCTTCCATCCCCTCGCTGCGCGTGTACCTCCGGGATATCGTCTCGAACGCGGCTGGCAGGTACGGAACGCATGAGGGCCCCATCAGCGTCCACGGCTCCAAGAACCAACAGTACAGCGTGGGCGTGCGATCCAGAGCGCGGCACCCGCTCGAGAAGAGGAGCAACGCCGGCAGCGACGACAGCATTCTCGGCATGGACGCGAGTGGCAAGATTATGCGCGTCGACGAGATTATGATTGACAGGGAAGGCGAAACCGACGACGCTGTCGAGTTGCAGCAGGTAGCAGGACAGCGCAGAAAGCAGCTGCCTCGCTCGTTTCCTTGATTCCCTATCTTCTTCCCGCCTTTAGTTAGCACCAGCGCTCTATCTCTCAAATCCCCTTATCTGCGGTCTGAGATCGAGGGGGCATCAATACAAGCTCATTCCGACGTTCCTCGGTCCGGGCGCCAGAGACCGGCCGGTCACAAGTGAAGGCGATGGCGTCGGGATGGAAAAGCACAGGCAACAATGTCCGAGCTCGGCGGGGAGTGTCTGTTCTGTCGTGGCGAACGTGAGCGGACCGGCCGGAGCGAATGCGATTGCGATTGCGATTGCGATTCTCGTACGCCTCTAACCAAAGGGGAAGCGCAGGTTCTGGAGCCATTGGAGCCACTGGTAGGGATCAGGCCATCCAGGGGGCGGGATAGGTGGATGCCATTGAACGGAGCGCGACACGAAAAAGGGGCTGGGCGCAGGGGTTGACAGGATGGCCATGACTCGGTGATCAAAGGACGGCCTGGTTGGTACATCAATGTCGAACGATGGGATTTCCTGGGGTGGTTGCTTCCTAAAGCCGGCACCAGTTCATCAGAATCGAGCCACTGCAACCTCCAAAAAAAAAAATTCAGGTATGTTTTGATTACCTTATCTACACGAATTCTACGGAAATGCACTTCGTCAACCTCTAAGCAGCCACCAGCTGGGGAAGCAGCTGATCGTTGAACGCTCAGATGGGGGCGGTCGACTGCGCACCGAATGCGGCGGCAGCAGGGGTGTTGATGAGCGAAGCCCCAACTGGCAGCGAAGGGTGCGAGACAATGCCGGAAAAGGGGTGCTGTAGCTGAGTTTATTGAAGACGGCCTGCTCGGCGGGACTCGGGTTGAACGGCTCTATGTTGCTCTCAGTCGGCTCCATGGCGACGAGGAGCTTGTCAGCCAGCACCAGGGTGTACTTGTCGTCGGGGCCCTTGACCCAGAGCACCACACCAAACATTGTCCGCAGACTCTGCACCACCGTGCTGCTGTACAGGACGTCGCTGCCGAGGCGCGTCGCGATCGCCTCGTAGATCTCAATGTTGCGTCCCGAAGAAGGAACGAAGACACCCGCGATTCCCAAGAAGCTCTCGAGTGTGGGGATGCCAAACGCCTGCAAGACATACATGGTGGGCGTGTTGACAAGGTCACCCACACCGTGGCCTGTGATCTGGAAGATCTGGTTAATGGCGGCCTCGAGGCTATACTTGGTGACGAACTCGCCGAATAGGAGGAGGAGATCCGCGGGCACGTTGGCGGGGGCTGGGCAGCTGGCGTAGGATGGGCTGATCAAGTTCTCAAACGGCTTGACCACGCCGTACATTGCGCCGAGGGCCCCAAACATGTCGGGGATCGCGGCGGCCGTGTAGTTGATGGCATCGCCAGTCGCAAAGTCAACATACTGAGGAGGCAAGTTGGGATGCGCCGCATCCTGGACACTGACGCCTAGACGGGTGAAGAAGGCGCGGGCTGAGCCGTAGTCGTTGAAGCTGTCGACGCCGTAGTCGATGTGGCGGCCCGTGGCGGCATCGTCATACCCAGCAACATGGCCGCCCTGATCAATGATGGTCAGCACGGTAGAGTTCATGTTCGCGCGTAAACTGGCCCCCCAGCTGGCATTCAACATACCAGGTGGTCCGCCTTCTCGATGACTACGACACTTTGGCCAAAGTCCTCCTTCAGCCGGAGAGCAGCATGGGACCCACTGGCGCCTCCGCCGACGATGGCCACGTTCTTGACCAGGAGGCGGCTGGCGATGCTATTGGGCAGAGCCGCCGAGGTGGCCACCGATGCCACGGCAACAAGCCCGGCGAGAATGCGCAGTGTTGGCATGACGGGAATGACGGGATGCTGGGGAAAAGAGTGGCAGAGGGACAAGGCCCTCGAGCATGTAAACGCAAAAAAGAGCGACTTGGGCGAGCAAAGCGTGGAGTTGACCCAGCAGTTTCGCCACCGGTGACGGGCGGGCTTGGATTTATCGGCATCTCGTCCGCCAAGAGTTCACCAAGATCTAGGGAAAGTCGTGATGGCCGGCCGGCATCCGAGAGAGACCCTGGCTAACAAGCGCGTCTCTTTGGGGAATCGCGTGGGCATCTCTCGGCTCTGGCCATTTCTAGACGCATAGCACACGCGGCTTTTTTGCGACCCACTTGGCGCCCTGAACGACGTGCTATATGGGGTGACATCGAGGGAAGGATTCGGATAATGGACTGAGAGGGAATACAATGCGGAGCTACGACCCGCAAGGAGACAGCTGCATGGAATTGGCTGCAATTAGCAGTTGTCATATCCACGAAGTGGATCTTGTGTTGCGAGACATCTTGGGTGCACGTGGCAGTGGTGGAACTCCAGGGTTGGCGGTGGGAAAGGTACCTATACCGGGGCGGAGGCGGATTTGACAGCGTCACGCCCCATGAGCAACGAGTCGATATCCTCCCGGGCCAGGTAAGACATTACCAACATACCGAGCCGGAGCTTCGATTCGGACATTGCGCCTGGCAGCCATTGAAGCATGCTCGACACGTCAGGTCCGTCAAGTTTGAATAACTACGTGAGAAGCAGCGTCTCCAGGACCCGTTGGACCAGTCCGTAACGCCAAACTCCAAATCGGCATCATCCAAAATGGTAATATGGCCACCACCAAGTTGGTACGGCCCAGAGAAGCCATTGTCTGAAATTCATGACGATCCAGGACGCGCATCTTGGTGACGCTTTAGTGACTCGTCTCATCGAACCTTGTTTTCAGACAGCTCCCCAAGATCAGAGAGGAGTACCTTCGTCCACCATCTATGACTAAACTTCGCCCATAAGCCACCTTACATTCTTGCACAACCGGGCGATGCTGGGATTGGGAGTTTCTAGTGCATGGATTGTGTGCGGCACCTCTATCAACGCACCCCCTTCAGCGTTGTGTTGTCAATGGCGACTGTCCAATCGGGGAATCGCGCCGCCATTGCAGGGAGCCGCTCATGTGCTAACCGCCCTTCGGACAAAAAGTGCGGCTAGGTGATAAGACACTAAGATTTTTTACAAGTTGGGCCACGCGTTGGCGCAGGCAGCGACATCGCGTCTTCTCATTGGAGAACCTGTTGAGGGGAATGCCCCACCACCACGCTAAGCCAACCTCGGTCTGCATCAGGCTGTGCCCCTCAGCCCCAAACCACGAAACTCTGTCGCAGACTTGGACCTTCTTCTCCTGCCTCCTGTTTACTCGTTTGCATCAACGTGTATCTGAAAGCACTACCAACAGAGGCGTTCTGACGCTTTTTTGCCGCATCGAAACCCCATACCTCTCTGCGCGCGCTAAGGCCCCCCTTCGGCATTCGGCATGGACCCGCAACCCGCCAGACCCAGCCGACGGGAACGGGTCCCCGAAACCGGGTTGACAGTCGTTTATGAGCCCGACCAACCCCTGCTCGAGTGCGTTTTCAACCTCTACGATTCATCAGTCTGACAGTTTGCTGACGCCGGGCATCAAACAGTATCGTGTTCGTGCACGGCTTCACCGGTAGCCCCTACAAAACGTGGGCGAAGGAGCACCGAGACGATCCCGGCGACAGCGAGCCCCGTCCCAAAGTTCGAAAACTCGGACCTTACACTGTGTCTCAGGTCTCGCGTACTGGACCGTCAGTGAGCGTCTTTTGGCCTCGGGATTTGCTTCCGATAACGATACCGCACGCGAGGGTCTTGACATATGGCTATGATACCCACTTGAGACACGTAGCCTCGGGTCACCAAGTGAACAAGATGGCGCTGAACGACCTTGCGAGGGAATTTTTAGTCTGCGTCGAGGCAAAATGCCGGGAAGAACCATTAAGGCCGATCCTGTTCGTTTGCCATAGCCTAGGTGGGATCGTCACCAAGGAAATGTTACGGCAAGCCAACCTCTGCACCGACGACTGTATGCGAAACGTCTTCAAGTCGACGATTGGCATCATTTTCTTTGGTACGCCTCACCGCGGTGCCGACCCACGACAGTTTCTCCAGCACATTGCTGAGAAGCTGGCCAAAGTAGCAGGCTTATCGGTGAACCAAGGCATTATCAACACGCTGTTGCCCACATCTGGGCCTCTCAGACAGCTGAATGACGACTTCAGCGGGATCACTCACAAACAGAGCTGGAACATTTACTCTTTCCAAGAAGCCCAAGGAGTGTTTTGTCTGGGCGGCAACAAGGTAAAGTGCTTCGGCCCGAGCCTTCAGGGATCATACACTTACTACGGGATGCAGGTTGTCGAGGATATGTCGTCCTACCTTGGTTTCGTCCCTTTCGAGACAACACAACACATCAACAAGAATCACATGGACATGTGTCGCTTTACTACCACCGACGATACCGAATATCAAAAGGTTGCCGCTGCCCTCCGCAAAATGACCTCCAATGTCAATTCTGCTGGATCGAAGGACGATGAGAGCGGCTGCGCAACTCTGAGTGATGCCCAACGTACAATGCTTCTCAGCTCGCTCCGGTTCGGTCAAATCGACAGTCGTTTCAAGTCCATCAAGAACACACACGCGAAAACCTGCTCCTGGTTCCTCAGAAGTCCTCAATATCTCAACTGGCTCGATGCCCGGAATTTACACAGCCATCACGGTTTCCTCTGGATTAAAGGGAAGCCCGGAGCCGGGAAGTCAACATTGATGAAGTTTCTATTCTCTCGCTTCAAGACGAAGATGCCCCGCAACAAAATGTGTTTCTATTTCAACGCGCGAGGGGCACAACTGGAGAAGACAACAATTGGCATGTATCGATCTTTACTACTGCAACTTCTCCAGCCGCGGCCAAAGCTGCAATGCTCGTTCGACAAAGCCGGCCTCATGGCTTGGAACATAACCGAATACTACGACTGGAGCGTTGAGCAGTTGAAGCAAGTCTTCGACGAAGCGGTATCTCGTCTTGATCCCTCTGATCCAGTAACGTGCTTCATCGACGCCCTTGATGAATGCGATGAGGCTGAAATCCGAGATATGGTTGAGTTCTTTGAGCGTCTTGCGAGTTCCGCCCTCGCGAACCGGATACCATTTCATGTCGCCTTTTCGAGCCGCCATTATCCACACATTACTATCTCCAATAGCATTGATGTGGTGCTGGAAAAGGAGGATCACCATTCCCAAGACATTCAGAGATATGTTGGGGACAAGTTGAAGATCACGACAAAAGATGGCGGCTATCGAGAGCAGATTCTAACCCATATTCTGGAAAAGGCATCTGGTGTCTTTATGTGGGTAGTTCTCGTCGTCGATATCCTGAATAAGGCAAAGGACCAGGGCCGGCCACCAGGTTATCTCCTAGAGAAGCTGAAGGAACTTCCCGACAACCTGCATGATCTTTTTCGCGACATCCTTATGCGAGACAAGAATCACCAGGACGAGCTGCTCCTCTGCCTTCAGTGGGTTCTGTTTGCACGGCGTCCCTTGAAACCTAAGGAGTTATATTGCGCAATTCACGCCGGGGTCAGTCCCCAATTTCTACAAGGCTATGTACCAGACGAAAGTCAGGTCAAGCTATTCATCCTCAGTTCTTCCAAAGGGCTGGTTGAGGCCATCAACACCGGAACTGGATCTGTTCAGTTCATTCACGAATCAGTCCGAGACTTCCTCCTCAAAGAAGGAGGACTAAAATTTCTATCAAATACCCTCGGAAACAACTTTGAAGGCGAGAGTCACGACCGGCTGAAGACATGCTGTGTTGCATACATGAGCATGAGCGACGTTCAGCAACTGATCAAGAATGACACACCACAACGCAATGCCGACGATCCCATCGCCTCCTTTGCCCAGCGACATCCATTGCTGGGGTACGCCACACAGAATGTACTTCCACACGCCAATGCCGCCGCAGTTACTGGCCTTGAGCAGGGAGACTTTCTCAGTCGGTTCCCACTCACAGAGTGGGTAAGCCTTCACAACCTAGTCGAGAAGTTCCAAGCCCGCCACTACAAGGCCACCGTGAGCCTGTTATACGTCCTTGCGGAGACGAACTTGGCAGCCCTGATTCGGATCCACGCCGCAGCATCTGGTCAACATTGCCTCGAAATCGAAAACGAGCGATTCGGCACCCCCCTCTTTGCCGCCCGAGCAACAAAGAGTGACGATGCAGCCCTGGCTCTGATGCAATCAGCGCCCGAAGCTGAAATGCGCGGCATTAAGACTACCGACGTATGCGAGCTGTTCCGTGCGCACATGGTGAAGGATACCTCCTCCTGGTCCCGTAATTTTCGGTACTCGCGCAAGCTATCTCTGTCATCTCATGCTTTGGCAAACGCAGACAACGTCATTGCCATTTTTTGTCTTGTCTCGAGGCCGGCCAAGCATGAGGGTGTAGAGGACTTAAATGTTCAAGAAATATTCATGCTGGCCATTAGACAGGGAGATGATGGTGTGGTTAAGTTGTTACTTAATAATGGGGCCGAAAAGGAAGCAAAAGATATCAGTGGCCAAACACCACTGGGCTTGGCCGCTCACAATGGGCATGAGGCCGTTGTCAGGTTATTACTTGATAATGGGGCCGAAAAGGAAGTGAAGGATAAAACTGGCCAAACACCACTGAGCTGGGCCGCTTCGAGTGGGTGTAAGGCTGTTGTCAGGTTATTACTTGATAATGGGGCCGAAATGGAAGTGAAGGATAATAGTGGCCGAACACCACTGGGCTGGGACGCTTGCAATGGGCATGAGGCTGTTGTCAGGTTATTACTTGATAATGGGGCCGAAAAGGAAGCAAAAGATATCAGTGGCCAAACACCACTGGGCTTGGCCGCTCGCAATGGGCATAAGGCCGTTGTCAGGTTATTACTTGATAATGGGGCCGAAAAGGAAGCAAAAGATATCAGTGGCCGAACACCACTGGGCTTGGCTGCTTGTAATGGGCATGAGGCCGTTGTCAGGTTATTACTTGATAATGGGGCCGAAAAGGAAGTGAAGGATGATTGTGGCCAAACACTACTGGGCTTGGCCGCTCGCAATGGGCATGAGGCTGTTGTCAGGTTATTACTTGATAATGGGGCCAAAATGGAAGTGAAGGATAATGGTGGCCGAACACCACTGGGCTTGGCTGCTTGGTATGGGCATGAGTGTTACGGCCTGCTCCAGGTACACCGAGGTGAGCCTGGTAAAGACAGATCGTAAGAGCGGACAGGGTCCAATGCTCTAGGTGGGGTGGGTGCAAGGTGACTGAGTGAAGGCTAGTACAACTCTCGAAGGGG